>JADRCH010000149.1:2815124-2878799 GCA_019843965.1 Rhynchomys soricoides | reverse complement strand
TCTCTCTCTCTCTCTCTCTCTCTCTCTCTCTCTCTCTCTCTCTCTCTCTCTGCTAGTATAAGAGATTTACACTTGTCACAAATCCAGCTGAGATACATTTCTCAAGCAGAATGTACTGACAGGTCTTCTGAATCTGTTAAGGCTAAAAACATATCTGACAATTTACAAAAAATATTTCTAAGATTGATTTTCTCGTACTTCTTCTAATCCTTATTCCTACAGCAATTCTATCAATGATTCAATGATCTTCTAGGTCTGTTGCCAAAAACTGATAGGAAAATTTATGATGAGATTATAAACAGCAAAGAATTTTCCTTTTTCACATATTCATTTGTTGATACTTAGGAAAAAACAGGTAATTAAGGCAGACACCATGGATTATAATACTCAGCTCTTTCCTGCTGTCTTCTAGAATATCTTGCTATATACAAAGATTTCACAGATGCAATTCTGGGTATAAACTAGGTTCTATCGTTAAAATTCAGTGTTTCAGGATTTTAAGGCAAAAGACCAGCCTACTTTATTAGTTCTTTGGGACTCCAGTAGCAATGGACCACCATAAAATCCAAAAACTTAAAACCTGGATAGCTACAGCTGCAGCAGTCTCCAGGTCCTGACCTTGCTATCTCAAGAATGTAGCTCCTCTGTCTAGTAAGATCTGTCATTCCAGAAGTCATTTCTCAATGTGTTCATTCTGGATCTTATTGTGGTTTATTTAATGTGTGTGTGTGTGTGTGTGTGTAGCTCCCATGAAATATCCTGAGGGATATTTTACCTATATTGAACTTCTTTTTGATGACATTGAAATTTCATGATCACCAGATACATTTTACCCATGTATATACCACCAAGAGTACTTTTATATGGCTTTTGTTTTTAAATTTACTCTTATAGATGTAGAAATGTTGCCTGCATGTATCTGTACACTTCGTGGATAGCTGGTGTTCACAAAGGCCGGAAGAGGGTGTCTGACTCCCTAGAACTGAGATACATGACTGAGAATTGCCGTCTGAGTGCTGAGAATTGAACCCAGGTCCTCTGGAAGAGCAGTCATTCCTCTGCTAGGCCATCATCCTAGACCATTTACTTTTAATGCTGCAGAACATGGCAGGTAAATAATCAAGTAACTGGTGCTATTTGCATTGAAGAAATGACAGCAGCTATTTTGTTTTAGGTTTCTTTTCTGAGTTAAATTTGGTTAAGAAACTGTGGCTTATCATTAAAATACTGCTTGGGAAATTTAAGAATTTTAAATGACTACAGGACTTATCTTACTTACACAAATACAAGAATAGATTTGGTCATCCTAGTAGCATTTGGATATGCATATTTCATTTGACAGCATTTGAAAAATCCTTTTATCACCTCAAAATAAATCCTAGATGATTTCCAAGTGTTAAAAATTGGTCAAGCAACTTTTTGTATGTAAAAGGGCGTTTTGTCTTATAAGGGAAAAAAAACTCATAAGTAGCACTAATTTAAGAGCTATATTCCCTAGAATTTATTATGAAAAATTTTACCTCTTTACAAAACTAGAAGATATGGTGAAAATTAAAATTATGAAGAAACAATGAATTCACTTATGCATGAATATTAATGATATCATTGTGCTAGGAAGTGCTGCCACACAGTATTTCTGTGGTTACTATTTCTTTCTTCATTTTGCCTGATTAATGACTTTATTTGCATAGACATGTAGATTAATAATAATCCTGAGTCATTTTGCTTTCACCTGTTTTCTCTAATAACAGGACCTCCCAGACGCCTTTCCATACATATTGACAAGAGTATGATGAATGTCAAATTGAGATCAACGTAAACCCATGCCTCATTCGGATCCTGTACAAACCTCCCACACCTCCCAGTAAAACAAACCTGCTCCTAAAATAAAGCAACTGCTCTGTTCTGAGTCTAGTCTGTTAGAGTATTTCCTCTTGTGAGAAAACAGAAGCATAAATCTATCACTACTGGAATAAGTTACTGCCTCTACTAGTACCCTCTCTTTCTTCTACTCTCTTGAGGAGTAATCCAGGGACAGATATCAGTCAGTCTACTAATTATAAGGTATTAAATTAAACACACACACACACACACACACACACACACACACACACAAAACCTATACTTCCATCTCTTCTGAACACGAAGACTTATCAACCACCAACTCTTCACAGTAATGGAAATTTCTTCACATTCCAGATTTGTATCATTTTAAATGCAATATATAAAATGTGCAACCTAATTATATGCAATTTTAATGACAGCACTAGAAAAACATTTAAAATAGGCATTATTCAAATCAAGGTTTTTTTTCTACATAAAACAAACATGTATTTTATAAAAATAAATTGATGACAGCCAAGAAAGTGAAATACACAGCACCTGGTGTATATGTAAGATAAAATAACATACAGGTAGACTTGAGAAAATATGAACAATAAACAACTAAAAATAACATGAAAAGGAGAACATGTCACAAGTGTTAGAAAACATATAAACATCATTTTAAAAACTAGGTGTCAAAATATAGCCAAAATACATACTGGAGGTTATTGATTCTGCAGTCTTGTAGAAATTAGTAATGTCCCTTACTTTATTGCAACATCCTGTTGTCAGTCTCTAGAATTTGTTTGTTGTGCTCTTCAAAGCACGATGCCAAGAATGTGAAATGTGTCTTTCCAACACCATCTGTAAATATCTTACTTTCTAATCACATAAGAAGTGGGCTTCACTATCAGTTGAGGCTTTGGACAAAACATGTAAACCCACAGAAACAGCAATAGTCAAAACTCAGTTACTAAGTAGATGTTCACTTAGCATGCCAAGTTAACAGAGAGTTTTGACAATGTGTCCTTTTGTAATCTAAACCCCAAAGATGACATAGAAGCCTCTGATGGTAAAGTTACAAAGTGTAAAAAGATAGGTTGTGAAAAACATGACTATGCTATTGCGAAGTTGTCACACTGCATGCAAATCCTGTAAAAGCACACTTCCACATTTTTAAGTATGAAGTCACTGAATCATACAAAATGTGAATTTAACCTAAAAGAAAAAGTTAAGATAACAAAAATTTTAAAAATACGGAAAATATGTTATGAGTTTAATCCAATCATCAAAACATGAGTATGGAGGATCTGAACAATGAACCATTAAATTATTTTTAGTGATATAATAACCATTTTAGATATTCTTGGCCCTTTTGGTTTATCAAAGTTACATATACCTACCTTTATAATTCAAGAACAGCCAATCAACTATATATAATTAACAACCATGCCTGTATTTAAAGAAAACTTTGTTAATGAAAATGATGTACTATGTATAAAAAAATTCATTTCTAAACAAAGCCCCTTCAATAGGTTAAATGTTAAAATATAAAGTATATATAGTTAGTCATATATTAATATCAGATAAGGTAGTCATATATTTATTATTGACTATACTATGAATTATTATATTATAATATAATATATTCATTATATTATATATACTATATATATTATAATACTATATAATGAATATTATATTATAATATATTCATTATATTATATATAATATTGTATATAAATTGTTTTCCAAAGGCTCATATGTTGAAAGCTTGATACCTAGCTAGTAATGATTTTGAAAGATGACAAGATAATGAGGTTGCTAACTTAATCCAAGAGTCAGTTCACTGGTGGATTTAGCATTTGGTGGCATTACTGGAAATGGATAGAAACTAGGATATAGTGATGACTGTGAAGAATTGTGTCCTAGGGAAATGCCCAGCATGATATATCTTTTCTCTGTGCCTATTTTCTCTCTGTGTCCACCTTCTGCTCTTTATGAGATGAGCCACTTTTCTCCACCAAAACCTCATCACATATGGTCACAGAAGCATCAGAGCCAAGTTACAAGCTGAATGCTTAATATGAATCATAATAGATTCTATCTTACTTGAGTTGGTTTTCCTTGGGGATTTAGTCACAACAATAAAAAAGCACTCCAAGATGTGGATGCAATTTGTTTGAGACAGCAGCTAGCCATGTTGCCCAGGCTGATTCCAAGCTTACAAGACGAATTTATGTTTCTCCCACACCAGCTTCTTGCCTACTCAGACTGTAGGCACATGTCAAGATGTCTGGCTAAAAGAGACTGTAGATGTATTAGTAGTATCTTTAAAGCATTACAGAATGTTAAAGGTGTAAATTCTCTAAAAAAAAAAACTATGCATGGTCCTCACAACACACCTTTAAATACCTTCATAACAAGTGATGGGCCTGGGAAAGGAAATACACAGGTTTAAACCAATAGAGAATTCAATGGTTTTTTGTTGTTGTTTTGGGCTTTTGGGGGGCAGGGTGTTTGTTGTTTTGGATTTTTGTTATTGTTTTGTTTTGTTTGTTTGTTTGTTTGTTTGTTGTTTTTCTCCTCCTACTGATGCCAGACAATGCCATCCTCTGCTACTTATGCAGCTGGAGCCATGGATCCCTTCCTGTGTACTCTTTGCTTGGTTTTGTCCCTGGCAGCTCTGGAGGATCTGGTTGATTGATATTGTTGATCTTCCTATGGGGTTGCGAACCCCTTCAACTCATTCAGTCCTTACTCTTACTCCTCCATTGGGGTCCCCAAGCTCAGTCCAATGGTTGGTTGCAAGCATCTGCCCCTGTATTTGTCAGGCTCTGGTTTATTTGTTTACAACCCAAATGCTGCTTTCTTCCAAATCCCTTTCTTCCCAGAGTCCCTCTCCCATCCTTACTCTGCTTTACCTCTAAGAGAGTGGAGTCCTTTCTGTGTATTTCCCTACCTTGGTGCATTAAGTCTCTACAGGATTAGGAACATCCTTTCTCACTGAGGCCAGACAATGGCAGCCTTCTGCTACATACATACTGGGGTCTCCATCCATCCAGAGTAGGGTCTTTGGTTGGTGATTTTGTCTCTGAGAGCTTTCAGGGGTCCAGGTTAGTTGATAATGTTGGTCTTTCTGTGCGGTTTCCATCTTCTTCAGAATCTTCAAATTTTCCCCCAACTCTTCCATAAGGGTTCCCAACCTCTGTCCAATGGTTGGCTGTGGGTATCTGCAACTGTTTCAGTCAGCTGCTGGGCAGAGCCTCTCAGAGAATAGTTATGATAGGCTCCTGTCTGTAAGAATAACAGAGTATCATTAATACTGTCAAGGATTGATGCCTACCCATGGAATGGATCTCAAGGTGGGCTAATTATTGCTTGGTCATTTCTTCCATCTCTGCTCCATCTTTGTCCCTGTCTTTCTTTTAGACAGAATAAATTTTGTGTCAATTGGTTTGTAGGTGGGTTGGTGTCCTTATCCCTCTACTGAGTGGCTGTCTGGCTACAGGAGGTAGCCTCTTCAGGTTCCATGTCCCCAACTGTTAGACATCTCATCTAAGGTCACCTGAATTGCATTGACTACTGGGGCTTCCACCATCCTAGGTATTACGGACTGCCTAGAGATTCACATAACCGTCCTAACCCCTAGAAACTGCAGATTTCCATTCATTCTCCTGGTCCTCTGGGTCTCTTCTGTCTCTTCCCATACCTGGTCAGGCCCCCAGTTCACTTCCCTCTCCCCTTTCCCACCATCTGCCTCCCATGACAACTTTGTTCCCCCTTATAAGTAGAATTCAAGCTTTCCCACTTGGCCCTTCATTCTTGTTTAATTTCTTTGTTTCTGTGGGGTGTATCATGAGAATTCTGGACTTTATGGCTAATATCCACTTATCAGTGAGTACATACCACTCATGTTCTTTTGTGTCTGGGTTACTTTAGTCGGGATGATATTTTTCTAGTTCCATCTATTTGCCTGCAAAATTCATGAAGTTCTTGTTTTGAATAGCTCAGTAGTATCCCAGTGTATAAATGAAACACATTTTCTATATCCATTCCTCAATTAAGGGATATCTGTATTGTTACCAGTTTCTGGATATTATAAATAAGGCTGTTATGAACATAGTGGAGCACATGTCCTTGTGGTATGGTGGAACATCTTGGGGGTATAAGCTCAAGAACATTATTACTTGGGCTTCCAGTAGGTCTATTTCCTATTTTCTCAGAAATTGCCAGTTTGATTTCCAGAATGATTGTACAAGTTTGCAATCCCACCAGTAATGGAGGATTGCTCCCCTTTCTCCACAAACTCTCCAGCATGTGCTATATTTTGAGTTTATGATCTTAGCCATTCTGATTGGTGTAAGGTAGAATATCAGGATCATTTTGATTTTCATTTTCATGATTACTAAGTAAGTTGAACATTTCTTCAAGTGCTTCTCAGCCATTCTATCCTTAGCTCTGGTCCCCATTTTTTAATTGATTGTTTTGTTTTGTTTTGTTTCTTGGTTTTTGGTTTGTTGAAGTCTACCTTCACAAGATCTTTATTACTTTAGATATTAGCCCCCTGTTGAATGTAGGGTTACTGAAGATCTTTTCTCAATATGCAGAAAGTTGTTTTATACTATTGACAGTTCTTTGACTTACAGGAGCTTCTCAATATCATGAGGCTTCATTTATCAATTGTTGATATTAGAGCCTAAGCCCTTGGTGTTCTCTTCAGGAAATTGTCTCCTGTATGAATGAGTCCAATGCTATTTCCCACTTTCTATTATACTTAGTGTATCCAGTTTTATGTGATCCTTGAACCTCTTGGACTTGAGTTTAGTGCAGGGTAATAAATATGGATCTATTGGCATTCTTCTACATGCACCCGATAGGCCAGCACCAACCATTTGTTGAAAATGTTTTCTACTTTTCATTGTATAGTTTTAGCTTCTTTGTCGAAAATCAAATGTCCATAGCTGTGTGGTTTCATTTCCCTTAGTCATTGACTAGATTCCAATGGTCAAACCTGTCTGTTTCTATACCTATACCATGCAGGTTTTATCACTTGCTCTGTAGTACAGCCTGAAGTCAGGAATGGTTATTTCTCCAGAAATTCTTTTATTGTTCAGGATTATTTTGGCTACCGTATTTCTTTGCTTGCTTGCTTGGTTTGTTTATTTCTCCATATGAAGTTGAGAATTGCTCTTTCTATATCTGTGAAGAATTGTGTTCAAATGTTGATGGGAATTGCATTGAATATGTAGACTGGTTTTGATAAGATAATCTTTTCTTTATGTCAATCCTTCAAATCCATGTGTATTTGAGATTTTTCCATCTTCTAATACCTTCTTCAATTTGTTTCTTCAAGGACTTGAAGTTCTTGTCATACAGATCTTTCACTTACTTGGCTAGAGTTACACCAAGATATTTTATGCTATTTGTGACTATTGTGAAGGATGTTGTTTCACTAATTTCTTTATTTGATCATTTATCATTTGTATAAAGAAGGGCTACTTATTTCTTTGAATTAATTTTATATCCAGACACTTTGATGAAGTTGTTTATCAGCTGTGGTAGTTCTCTGGTAGATTTTTGCAAGTCACTGATGTATCCTATCATATCATCAGCAAATAGTGATAACTTGACTTCTTCTTTTCAAATTTGTATCTCCTTGATCTACTTTAGTTGTCTTAATGCTCTAGCTAGAACTTCAAGGACTATATTGAATATATATAGAGAGAGAGTGAGCAGTCTTTTCTTGTCCCTGATTTCAATAGGACTGCTTCAAGTTTCTTTCATTTAATTTGATGTTGCCTATTGGCTTTCTGTATATTGCTTTTATTATGTTTAGGTATGAGCCTTGTATACCTTAGCCTCCAAGACTTTTAACATGAAGGAGTGCTGAATTTTGTTGAAGGCTTGTTTAGCATTAAATGAGATAATTATTGGCTTTTTTTTTCAGTTTATATAGTGAGTTACATTGATGGATTTTAGTATACTGAACCACCACTATATACCTGGGATGACTCATACTTGATCATAGTGAATGATGTTTTTTGATGTGTTCTTAGATTCAGTTTGTGAAAATTTTATTTTTTATTTGCTTATTTATTTATGTCAATGTTCATAAGTGAAATTGGTTTGAAGTTCTTTGTTGAATGTGTGCTTTAGATATCAGAGCAACTGTGACCTTATAGAATGAATTAGGTAGTGTTCTATCTCTTTCTATTTTGTGGGATAGTTTGAGGAGTATTGATCTTAGCCCTTCTTTGAAAGTCTGTTTTGCACTAAAACATTTTTTGGTAGGAGGCTTTTAATGACTGACTCTATTTCCTTAAGGATTATGGAACTGTTAGTTAACCTTATCTTGATTTATCTTTGGTAAGTGGTACCTGTCTAGAAAGTCATCCATCTCCTTTAGATTTTTTCAGTTTTGTGGAGTGCCTGTCCCGCGCTACGGTCTCGCCAGCAAGAACGACGCGGCACACATAGGATCCTTCTGCAGTAAAGCTTCAATGCATCTTGAGAGGGAGAGCATAAGCTTGCCACGAATGGAGACCCAGAACAATTGAATACCCGCCCTTTATATGGGTCACAGCGCTTGCCTGGGACATGGAGCTTCCCCATTGGCTCCCGCACACCAGGCCAGATGCCGCCACGAGAGAGGCTGAGACTCTGAGGTGGAAAATTACCAGGTGCATGCGCACTAGCCTGTTTACAACTTGTCCTCGGCCGAATGTAGGCGCCATCTTGTAATGGCGGATGTGGGTGCTCAGGCGGCTCCCAACAAGTGCCTGCTTTTGAAGTAAGACCTAATAATTCTTTGAATTTCCTCAGTTTCTCTTGTTATGTCTCCCATTTCGTGTCTGATTTTATTGATTCAGGTACTGTTTCTATACCTTTTAGTTAGTGTGGCTACAGGTTTGTCTATCTTGTTGATTTTCTCAAAGAACCAGATCTTGGTTGTATTGATGCTTTGTTTGGTCTCTTTCTTCCTAATTGATTGATTTTAGCCCTGAATTTGACTATTTCCTCCATTAGAGCTGTATAATACTCTTCTTTTTGTTTTGCAGTGAGATTATTATTTCTTGTATTTTCTTGGATGTACTTACCATCCTACCTTCTTTTGTTGGAGTTTTCCTTCAAGTATCCTCAGTAGAGCTGGATTAATAGAAACATAATCTTTAAAGTTGGTTTTCTGATGGAATACTTTGGTTTTTCTATCTATGGGAATTGAGAGTTTTGCTGGATATAGTAGTCTGGGATGGCATCTGTGGTCTCTTGGTGTCTGCCCAGGATCTTCTGATTTTTAGAGTCTCTGTGGAGAATTTGGGTATAATTCTAATAGGTCTGCATTTATATGTTACTTGGCTTTTTTGTCTTGCAGCTTTTAATACTCTTTCTTTGATCTATATATTTAGTGTTTTGATTCTTTTGTGGTGGGAGGTATTTTTCTTTCCTGATTCAATCTATTTAATGTTCTATAATGTTTACAGCCATCACTTTCTTTAGATTAGGGAAGTTTTCTTCTATGATTTTTTGAAGATGTTTTCTAGCCTTTTGAGTTGGGAATTTTTACTCTTTTTAATTCCTATTATTCTTAGGTTAGATCATTACGTAGTGTCCCAATTTTCCTCTACTTGCTTGGTTGTATTTTTCTATATTTCCTTAAGGAATTATTTATATCCTCTTTAAAGGCCTCTATCATCTTTATGAGATGAGATTGAAGGTCACAGTCTTGCTCTTCAGGTCTGCTAGGATATCCAGGGCTTGCTGTAGTTGGAGAGCTGTGTTCTGATTCTGCCATATTGCATTGGCTTCTGGTGATTATGTTTTTGCACTTGCCTTTACCATCTGATTTTCTCTGGTGTTTGGCCTGGGTGTCTGGGTTGGAGTATGCCTCACAGGTTGGAGCCCATGGCTGCTAGACTTAGTAGGATCCCAGCTGACAGCAGATTGGGGCAGGAGTCTCACCTATGTCCCAAGTTAAAGCAGAACTCCCAGGAGACAGATGGAGTAGTGGGGTTGTGAGGTCAAATTGTCAATCTGATCAGTGGTTGAAGGTGGAGGTGCAAACCAGAAGAAAGCTTTTTATTTATTTTTTTCATTTGAAACTTTAAATACTTTTTAGGATAGTGCATTAAAAAATTAAAAAAATAAAAATAAAATAAGATTATGAGATCCAGTTGATATCAACAAATATCTAAAATTTGTAGACCAAAACTATCTGGAAAATGTGTATCATTTCAAGTGCCAATTTGTCATTAACAAATACAGATGACATTTGGAGACAAAAAATCAATCTTAAAAATTTTAGAATAGAAATTATATATCCTATGGCAGTATAACAAAATGAAATTCTGTAAGAAGCCAATTTTATCTACAATATACAATATACATACTTTTTAATTAAACAGTATACTTCAAAATAAAAAGAAATGGATAGTAATATATATCTACATTTAAGAAGAATCATAACCAAATAATGCCAGTCATCTTAAGAAAAAATGTAATTTTTTAAAATGGAGAAAATATGCATAACTTTAAAATTGAGTAAGATTTTTAAGGCAAAAGCCATAAGACGGAGTAAAACATATTTCATAAAAATTAAAATTGTTTATTCCATAGATAACATTTTCAAAATGAAAAAAAAAAAACAACACTACTATACTTAACACAAAATATTTTTTTTCTTTTTAAATTTTATTGCTCTTCATTCATTTTACATCCAGATCAATGACCCTCTCCTGGTCATCCCTGTACTGGCTGGTTTTGTGTCAACTTGACACAAGCTGGAGTTATCACAGAAAAGGAGTTTCAGTTGAGAAAAAGCCTCCATGAGATCCAGCTGTAAGGCATTTTCTCAGTTAGTGATCAAGGGGGCCCCTTGTGGGTGGTACCATCTGTGGGCTGGTAGTCTTGGGCTCTATAAGAAAGCCAGCTGAGCAAGCCAGGGGAAGCAAGCCAGTAGGGAACATCCCTCATGGCCTCTGCATCAGCTCCTGCTTCCTGACCTGCTTGAGTTCCAGTCCTAACTTCCTCTGGTAATGAACAGCAGTGTGGAAGTGTAAGCTGAATAAACCCTTTCCTCCCAACTTGCACTTGGTCATAATGCTTGTGCAGGAATAGAAACCCTGATTAAGACAAGCCCCTTCCACAATCCTTCCCCTCCTACCTCTTCCCCTTCTTCGCTGGGTAGATGGAGGCCCAGCATAGGTATCCCCCCACCCTGGTACAGCAAGACTCTCAAGGTCTAGGTACATCCTCGTCCACTGAGGACAGACAAGGCAGCCCAGCCAGAAGAACATATCCCACAGACAGGCAACAACTTTTGGGATAGCCCTTGGGCTGGTAGTTCAGGAACCACATGAAGACAGAGTTACACATCTGCTACAGAGGTTGGAAGGGACTAGGTCCAAACAGGAGATGATCTTTGGTTGGTAGTTCAGTCTCTGAGAGCCCCAAGGGTCCAGGTTAGTCAACTCTGCACAAAATATTTTAAAACTATATTTGTGATTTTAAAATAACCTTTTTCCATCTTTATCCCTGCACATCTTGTAGGCAGGACTAATCTTGGGTTGACAGTTTTGTGGGTGGTTGATGCTTCCCTTCTCCGTAACCCCTGCCTTGCTACAGTGACCACCTCAGTTTCTATGGTAGAATCTCAGCTATGGTCTCACCCAAAGACTTCCCATAGCCTCCCCTGTCCCAGGTATCCTTCTAGCCCCAAAGATACTGCCCACCAATTTCCATTCTCACAGCCCTCTCCTGAATACCCCTCCCCACACCTTATCTCCATCCCCATGCTCCTCCTCACTCCCTTTTACACCCAGTATCCTCTCTCCATCCATGACTATTTTATTTCTCTTTCTAAGGAAAATTCATGCATCATCTCTTGGGCCTTCCTTATTACCAAGTTTCTTTGGGACTGTGGATAGTAGAATGGTTTTCTTAGACTTTCTGGCTAATGTTCACTTATAAGTGAATACATACCATGTGTATCTTCTGGGTCTGCCTTATATCCAACCAATGACTGCCCCAACTTGAGACCTCTCCCATTTGAGAGAACTAACACCTGACACTATTAATGATACTCTGCTATGCTTCCAGATAGGAACCAAGGATAACTAAGAGGCTTGATCCAAGAGCAGATGGAAACATATTTGGAGACCCACAGCCAAACATCAGATGGAGTTCAGAGTCTAGTGAAAGAGTAAGAGATAGAATTGAAAAAGCAGAAGGAATCAAAGACACAACAAGAAGACCTACAGAGTCAACTAAACTTGGGCCCAGAGGGGTTCATAGAGATGGAAACACCAACCAAAGAACAAACAGGGACTGGACTATGCCCCCTACACATTTGTTGCAGATGTGCAGGATGGCCTTCATTTTGATCCCATAAGAAGTAGATCAAAGACTGTCTCTGTCTCTGTTGCCTACTATCAGATTCTCTTTCCCTACCTTGACTGCCTGGATGGACTTCAGGAGGAGAGGATATGTCTAGTCCTGCTGGGACTAGATGTCCTAGGGTGAGGTGGTAATCAACGGGAATTTCTCCTTCTCTGAGGAGAATGAGAGGGGTTTATCAACAGAGGGATTAGTTAAGAGCACTGACTATTCTTCCAGAAGCCCTGAGTTCAATTCTCAGCAACCACATGGTGGCTCACAACCATCTGTAATGGGATCTAATGCCTTCTTCTGGTGTGTTTGAAGTCAGCTACAGTGTACTCAGAATAAATAAAATAAATAAATCTTAAAAAAAGAAACTTGGAGAGGAGGGAGGGACTGGGATGGGGATGCAAAGTAAAAAATAAATAAATATTGTAAAAACACTTGTAATCATTCTATATAAATAATTTTAAAAACAATAATAAAAGAATAAATGGTTACATAATGAAGTACAAAATTCTAGAAAGACACAACAGTAACAAGGGAAGTTAGTTGTATGTGCAACTGAAACTCTTTAAGATGGTCAGGGGTTTTATCAACTGAAACCTTGAAAGCTAGAAGGAAATACAATGATACATATAAAATTCTGAACAAAAACTACTGCCACCCAAGAATAGTACATTTAACTACTCTGTCTTTCATTAACAAATTAATGATAACCAAATCCTTATAGAAACAAAATCTGGGTCTGTCATCACAAGGTGTCTCTTACAAGACATGCTATAGGAGTTGTTCAACTAAGGAAACAGACAAATAACAAGCAACATGAAATCATGTAAAACTCACTGGCAAAATTAAATGTAATATGAGTGAATCATCTGTAACAACGTCCCCCAACACAAACCTCAGGAAACATCACAGAAGAGTGGGCAAAAAAAAAAAAAAATGTAAGAGCTAATAAAAATACATAGAGACTGCTATGCATACCATACCCCATCTATCAGCAGCTAAGTTTATCTGATTAAAGTTTGTATGAGATCGGGAGTGAAAATAATGTTTTGAAGAAGGAAGAGATCACCAAGTCCCTATTCTTGACAGAAGAAATATAGCAATTGATGATGCATAAGTATGGGTGACTGTGTATAAAATAATTACATGTACACCAAAGATTCCTGTACTTTATTAATAAAAACTTATTACAGTCACTTATTAAAGGAATAAGTGTATTTGCTGGATATTCTATTTGGTTTTCATGAGTATAATTTTGACAAACTAGTATTGAAAGTAATAGCTAGCACAATTAAACAACTGATAAAGGATATTCAAGTAGTTTTTTTTCTGTGAGTTTGTTTATGTAGTGGATTACTTTGATGGATGCTGAAAAAGCATTTGAGAAAATTCAACATCCCTTTATGATAAAAGTTTTGGAAAGATCAGGAATTCAAGGCCCATACCTAAATATACTAAAAGCAATATACACTAAACCAGTAGTCAACATCAAAATAAATGGAGAGAAACTTGAAGCAATCCCACTAAAATCAGGGACTAGACAAGGCTGCCCTCTCTCCCTATCTATTCAATATAGTACTTGAAGTTCTAGATAAAGCAATTAGGAAACAAAAGAAGATCAAAGGAATACAAATTTGAAAGGAAGAAATCAAAATATCACTATTTGCAGAAGATATGATCACATAATTAAGTGATCTGAAAAATTCCACCAGAGATCTGCTATAGCTGATAAACAACTTCAACAAAGTGGCTGGATATAAAATTAACTTAAACAAATCAGCAACCTTCCTATACTCGAAGGATAAACAGACTGAGAAAGAAATTAGGGAAATGACACCCTCTACAATTGTCACAAACAATATAAAGTATCTTGGTGTGACTCTAACCAAACAAATGAAAGAACTGTATGACAGGAACTTCAAATCTCTGAAGAAAAAACTCAATGAAGACCTCAGAAGATGGAAAGGTCGCCCATTCTCATGGATTGGCAGGATTAATATAATAATTGGCCACCCTGCAGAAAGCAATCTACAGATTCAATGCAATCCCCATCAAAATTCCAACTCAATTCTTCATAGACTTAGAAAGAACAATTCTCAAATTTGTTTGGAATAACAAAAAACTCATGATAGCAAAAACTATTCTCAACAATAAAAGGACTTCTGGGGGAATCAGCCTCCCTGACCTCAAGCTGTACTACAGAGCAGTAGTGATAAAACCTGCATGGTATTGGTACCATGACAGGCAGGTAGATCAATGGAATTGAAATGAAGACCCAGAAGTGAACCCACACACTTATGGTCACTTGATCTTTGACAAAGGAGCTAAAACCATCCAGTGCAAAAAGACAGCATTTTAAACAAATGGTGCTGGTTTAATTGGCGGTCTACATGTAGAAGAATGCAAATTGATCCATTCCTATCTCCCTGTACAAGCCCAAGTCCAAGTGGACCAAGGACCACCACATAAAACCAGATACACTAATTCTATTAGAAGAGAAAGTGGGGAAAAGTCTCAAACACATGGGCACAGGGAAGAGAACAGAACACTAATGGCTTATGCTCGAAGTTCAAGAGTCGACAAATGGGACCTTATGAAATCACAAATCTTCTGTAAGGCAAAGGACATTGGCAATTGGACAAAACAGCATCCAAGAGATTGGGAAAAGATCATTACCAATCCTCTGTCAGAGGGCTAATATGCAATGTATACAAAGACCTCAAGAAGTTAGATTCCAGAGAACCAAATAACCCTGTCAAAAAATGGGGAACAGAGTTAAACAGAGAATTCTCTACTAAAGAAACTTGTAGGGACGAGAAGCACCTAAAAAAATGTCCAACATCCTTAGTCATCAGGGAAATGCAAATCAAAACAACCCTGAGATTCCACCTCACACCAATTAGAATGGCTGGGATCAGAAACTCAGGTGACAGCAGATGCTGGCGAGGATGTAGAGAAAGAGGAACACTCCTCCATTGCTGGTGGGATTGCAAGCTGGTACAATCACTCTGGAAATCAGATTGGTGGATGCTCAGAAAATTGGGCATATTACCTGAGGACCCTGCTAAACCACTCCTGTACATATACCCAGAATGTAATCCAACATGTAATAAGGACACAAGCTCCACTATGTTCATAGCAGCCTTATTTATAATAGCCAGAAGCTGGAAACAACCCTGATGTCCCTCAACAGAGATATGGATACAGAGAATGTGGTACATTTACACAATGAAATACTACTCAGATATCAAAAACAATGACTTCATGAAATTCACACGCAAATGGATGGAACTCAAAAATATCATCCTGAGTGAGGTAACTCAGTCACAATAGAATGACCACAGTATGTACTCACTAATAAGTAGATATTAGCCCCAAAGCTCAGAATACCCAAGATTCAATTCACAGCAACTGTTGGACTGAGCATGGGACCATAGATAGAGGAGTTGGAGAAGGGACTGAAGGAGCTGAGAGTTTGTAGTCCCATGGAGGGAGCAACAGTGTCAACTGGCCTGACACCCCCAGTGTTCTTAACCAAAGAATACATATGGAGGGACCTATAGTGCTGGCCATGTAAGTGGCAGAGGAGGGCCTTGTTTACCATCAGTGGGAGGAGAGGCCCTTGGGCCTGAGGGTGTTAGATGCCCCAGTATAGGGAAATGCCTGGGAGGGAAGATGGGAGTGGGTAGGGGGGAATACCCTCATAGAGGCAGGGGTAGGGGGAATGGCATAGGGAGGTTCCAAAGGGGAAATCTGGAAAGGGGAAAACATTTGAAATGTAAATAAAATGTTAAAAAAAGATATTCAAGTAGAAAAACATAAGATTAACCATTATGTAGCATGAGCTTACATATAAAAAAAATAACCCTAGACACCTAAAACAACAACTAAATATGAAAAATAAGTTCAGTAACTTACAAAGTACAAATCAACCTATGAATCAATAGATTTTATATACATTATCAGCATATTATTTAAAAGAGAAACTATAAATATAAAATACTTTATTATATAATCAAAACTATGAGATATTTAGTGATAATTTTTACTAAGGTGTACTATATCCTAAATTCTTAAAATATTTTTAGAGAAGTTAAGAGCATGAAAAATAAATATAAAACTGCCTGATATTCATAGATTGGATGAATAATTATTGATACAATATTAAGCTATGTAGAGTTATTTAGAGATATAATGTAACCCTAATCAGCATTTCAAAGTTATTCCTCACAGAAATATTTTTATTAGCCTATCCCTAATGCCCAAACTTTATGTGGGACTTTGTGTCTAGTCTTATTGTATCTTGACATGCCATGTTCTGCTGATATCCCTGAGAGGTCTTCTTTTTTCTGAAGGAAAACAGAAGAAAAGTGGATCTAGGGGATAGAGGAGATGTATGGAGTACTGGGAGCAGTATAAGGAAGGGAAACTGCAATCATAATGCATTATATGAGAAAAGAGCAAATAAAACTAATATAATAACCCTGACATGTCTTGTACTGAAAACCTAGCCAAGACCCAGGAAATGTGAAGTCATGAAAAAAAGTCCATGAATTTGAAATGGAGCAACAAAAGGTACATGGAAGAGATTGGAAGTATAAAACATAAGAGAGAAATGATGCAATAATATTATAATCTCAAAATGAAAGAAAAAGAAAAAATCTACAGATACTATAAAGAATAAAACAGAAACTTAAAAAGATGAAAGTTTATAGAACTGCAAAAGCCTAACCAACCCTACATAGAAAGAACATTGGTATGAATGTTCTCCTAGTAGATTAAAAGGTACTTTACCACACAATAATCAATCAGCATGGCACTAGCTTTAAGGCCAACACATTTACTACTTCAATAGAATAAAAAATTTCAGAATTAATTCACATTTTTATAGTTTGGTAATTATCAGCAAAATGTCAAGAATACACTATGGGGAAATGAACGTCTTTGACAAATGGTGAAGAAAAAACTAGATAATCACACATAGAAGAATGAAGCTAAACTCTCTTCTTACCATTTACATAAGAATCAACTCCTCATGGATAAAACACAGGACAGAAAAATTTGAAAGTAATGGAAGTAAGCCTTAAGGGTAACTTGCATTGGGGTGGACAGAGATTGCTAGTGTAGAACACAAAAGACAAAGTCGGTAACAGCAGAAATAAGCAAGCTAGACAAGATGAAATAAAAGAGCTTGTGCTTAGCAGAAAAATGATTTAAAATGGAGATAAGACCCAGATAAGTTAAGGAAATATTTCTCATTAAACATCATATAAGATACTAATATTCAAAACACACAAGGGACTCAGCTCCTCACTAACCAGAAAACCTAAGTTTACAAGTAAGCAAAACATCCAATCAACATTTCTGCAAAGAACACATATGAATGGGAAACACACAGATAAAGCACTGTTTACAATCTTTAATTATTGAGAAGTACAAACAAAATGTTTGACTTTAACTCATACTTACTAGATTAGATATTGAAAAACAGCAGAAGTGTTGACAATCTGTGACAAAGATATCAGTTGTTCACAATATTATAAATTAGTATATAAATTTGGGGGTAAAAGTATGACCATTATTCAAAAACACTAAAGCTAGAATTTCAATATGATCCAGTAATGCCAATTCTGTGTATAGATTTAAAGGACTGAAATGAGTGAGGCAGAGAAATGCACAAAAGCTATGTTCATGGTAACAACACTCAGTCATCAAAAGATATGTCTATCATAACTGAATGTATTTTTAAAATATGGTACACAAGTGAAATGTGCACAATGTTACACTAGTTCGCTTTTTTATTGGTTAATTTATTTATTTATAGCTCAAATGTTATCCCCCTTCCCACTTTCCCCTCCACAAGCCCCCTATCCTGTCCTCCCTCCCCCTGCCTCTATGAGGGTGCTCCTCCCACCCACTCACTCCTGCCTCAGCAGCCTAGCATTTCCCTATCCTGGGTCATCAAACCTCCACTGGACCAAGGAGCTCCCTTCCCAGTGTTGCCAAATAAGGCAGTCCTCTACTACATATCCAGCTGAAGACATGGGTACACCCTGTGTACTCTTTGGTTGGCTTTTTAAAGTAAGAAGTTCTGTGTAGAGGAATTTTAATCTATCAGAAAGGCTAGCAAGGGATCACATCCAAAGACCTAGGTCTGTATGATCTGATGGAATACTGTCAGGCCATATAACATTAATCTCTCTGATGGGAATACAGAAACACCCTTATTATGAACACCTTTAATACCAAACAATGAAGGTAAGTTAATTTGGACAAGGATGCAATCATGTTTGAAAATGATGTCTCCTTGAGGTGCAAGCAAAAGGAAGAATCAGAGAAAGATTTAACAGAATGAATCAGAGATAGGATACACCCAACTCTCATGAGAACAGTGCAAGAGAAGCTATTTCAGAGTAGCAGGGGGGGAAGGAGTCAGTTGAGAGTCAGTGCAGTAAATGCAATTCAGTGGAGTTGAGTTCTCTCATGAGTTCATGCAGTTCTGTGCATATCAGCAAAGACAGTTGGAAACGGAATATGAAGGAACCAGAAGAGCTAGTTTGAAGCCACGCAGAGCAATTCAGTAAGAAGCTGAAAGAAGTCAGATTGAAACAGTCACTTTGGAGAGGAGTTTGAGCCAGAACAACTGAGTTGAACCAGCCAGCCAGAGTTGAGAAAGAACTAGAAAGGGTAAGTTTATTCAGCAGTAAGCCTGTGAGATGGCAATTATATAACATGAATCAAAGATAGCTTTACAATTCTGTCATTTGGAGCAACTTGAGTGTTCCTAGGAAATATTATATGAGTAATTCTAAAGACAAAGAAATACGGATTAGTTTAGAAGTAGAACACAATTAGCTGGACTCATACAAATGAGAGTAGAGTCCTTATCTTCAGGAAGGACATAAACATGAAGGAGAAAAGAGATGATAATTGTCAAGGGACACAAAATTAGGCAGAAAAAAATTGTCCCTGGGCATTCCATACACTATTTGGGGTGTTGTTAAATGTGAAATTTGCATGAGTTTATGTTGGAATGAATAATTTATATATAAAATAATAAATTGAAGGGAAGGGAAGAAAAGTGTGATACACATATGAATTCACAGAGACTGTGACAGCACATATGAATTCACAGAGACAGTGACAGCACACACTAGACCTGCACAGGTTCAAACTAGACAAATATCTGAGTCCTGAGAATATATATGGACATTAGGTCACACCCTTAAACAAGAAGCTACTCTCAATTGGTGTCTTCTGAGATTGGAAAAAAATCAGTTTTCTCCAAAGGAGTGTTACTGGGTATATCAACCATACTCCAAGGCAGGTTCTGTGCCCAGGAGTACTTAGCCAACACAAAATAGACTTTATGTAGGGTCCCCCCCTTTTACTTTATTTTGGTTATTTTTTGTTTTATGCTTTTCAAATTTAGTTTGTTGTGGTTTTTGTCATTTTTTAAGAAAGGAAAAAAATGAAGCTGGGTGGAGAAAGAATTGCGGTAGAAGTAGGATCTGGGGGATTGAAAGAGGAGAAGGGATAATGTTAAAATATACAACATAAGTTTTTGTATATATTACATTGTGGGACCGTGGAAGGCAGCCTGGTTTCTGGTTGAGCTAAGGTTTAAACCCTGTGGGCCCAAAAGGAGGTAAAAACCCTATAAGGGATGGCAAGTGTTTACCATGTTCCTAGAACCAGCTCCTCACATAAGATTGCAGCTCTCCATAGGTCTGTGACATTTAGTCACGTGAAGAGAACCCCCCTCCCCAAACCCTGCCAAGGGTGAAGGCATGGTCACAAGCCATCCCCATGCTAATGAGGCACCTAGAGGCTTAGCCACTCTCCTTCCCAGCCACTATTTCTACATTGTCCCTCCCTGATGTACCCTCCCTGAGCAGGGGGTACGGATTCACCCTTGCCACTCTCTGCCATGACAGTAAACGCCCTGAAATTATGGACTGTCTCTCTTCTGCCGTGGGAAACAATGGGACAAGCCTTCATCTAAAGATCGGCTGTCTAGTCTCTCGCTGAAGGTCTCTCAGTCTTCTCAGCCATGGCAGCCACCCAACCAACCAACACAGCTCGCTGGCAACTAAGCCAAAGACCCAGTCTACTGAGGGACCCTAGCCTCTCCTTCTCCCCTTCAGCCCAGGCTAGATCCAGTCTGAGGTCTCGCTTCTTTCTCAGCTCTTCTGAAGCATCCAGCAGCTTCTACATTGGCCAAGAACCTGAGAACCCCACAGAGCTGGCTGCCATGTACCTCCTGGGGACCCACAGCCACATCCCCCAGCCCCAGCTGTGTTTCCGCTGGGGCTTTTCACAGCCTGACACGACACGCGGGCCTTCACCTCACCTCCACTGCATCATGGTACCCAACAATGCATAAACTAAAAAGTAAAAATTTAAAACTAGTGATAAAATATGTAAAATATATAATGATAAAGCAGAATGGTGGAAAAAGGAATTTATGTAACAATTTAAAACAAAATTATGTAATTTTAGAATATAAATATATCAAATAGATAACCTGTAACTTGTGCTTTTTGAGGAAGATGATTGCCTTAAGGAAAATTGAGCAAAGAGAGACAGAAGTTATCTCTATCATTGGTTGATCTAAATATTTCAAATAATTAGAAACTACATGAATGAAGACTATACATTAACTAAGGAAGATAAACTACTATGAAAACATACATAAAGTCCTAAGATCTATCTTTCAAAATTTAATATCAAAGTATACTAATTTCAAAAATTGACTGTATAATTATTGGACTTTACATATCGTAGAACCATGTACTTTTTTTTTTTATTTTTAAGGAATATATATTAAAACTTAATTGTATGTCTTAGTTGCTGTCTTAGCCACAGTGAAGTACTCTTTCTTTCTTTGTTTCTTTCTTTCTTTCTTTCTTTCTTTTTTCATACTTTATTTACATTTCAAATGTTTCCCCCTTTCCAGATATCTACTTTGGAACCTCCTTATCCCCTCCCTTCCCCCCTGCCTCTATGGGGATATTCCCCCACCCACCCACCCACTCTCATCTTCCCTCCTTGGCATTCTCCTATACTGGGTCAACTAACACTCTCAAGCCCAAGGGCAACTACTCCCCCTGATGGCTAACAAGACCTTCATCTGCCACACATATGGCCAGCACCTTGGGTCCCTCTATGTGTATTCTTTGGTTGGTGATCCAGTCTACAGGAGCATCGGAAGGTCAGGCCAGTGGACACTGTTGACCCCTCCATGGGACTGCCAACTCCCTCAGCTCTTTCAGTCCCTTCTCCAACTTCTCCATCTGGGACCTCACACTCAGCCCAATGGTTGTTGTGAAGTGACTCTTAGGTATTCCAAAATTTGGACTAATAACCACTTATCAGTGAGTACATACCATGTTCATTCTTTTGTGACTGCGTTACCTCGCTCAGGATGATATTTTCAAGTTCCATCCATTTGCCTAAAATTTCATGAAGTCATTTATTTTAATAGCTGAGTAGTATTCCGTTGTGTAAATGTACCACATTTTCTGTATCCATTCCTCTGTTGAGGGACATCTGGGTTACTTCCAATTTCTGGCTATTATAAATATGGCTGCTATGAACATAGTGGACATCTTTATTACATGATAGAGCATCATCTGGGTATATGCCCAAAAGTGGAATACTTGGGTACTCAGGTAGTATTATGTCCAATTTTCTGAGCATCCGCCAATCTGATTTCCAGAGTGGTTGTACCAGCTTGCAATCCCACCAGCAATGGAGGAGTGTTCCTCTTTTTTCACATCCTCACCAGCATCTACTGTCCCTGGACTTCTTGATCTTCGTCATTCTGACTGGTGTGAGGTGGAATCTCAGGGTTGTTTTGATTTGCATTTCTCTGATGACTAAGGATGTTGAACATTTCTTTAGGTGCTTCTCAGCCATTCAAGTTTCCTCAGTTGAGAATTCTATGTTTAGCCCTGTTCCCCATTTTTTGATAGGGTTATTTGAATCTCTGGAGTCTAACTTCTTGACTTCTTTGTATATATTGGATATTAGCCCACTATCGGATGTAAGATTGGTAAAGATCTTTTCCCAATCTGTAGGTTGCCTTTTTGACCTATTTACATAGTTCTTTGCCTTACAGAAGCTTTGTAATTTAATGAGGTCCCATTTGTCAACACTTGGTCTTCAAGCATAAGCCATTAGTGTTCTATTCAGGAACTTTTCCCTGTGCCCATATGTTTGAGACTTTTCCCCACTTTCTCTTCTAATAGATTCAGTGTATCTGGTTTTATGTGGAGGTCCTTGATCCACATGGACTTGAGCTTTGTACAAGGAGATAGGAATGGATCAGTTTGCATTCTTCTACATGTAGAAGACCGCCAGTTGAACCAGCACCATTTGTTGAAAATGCTGTCTTTTTACCACTGGATGATTTTAGCTCCTTTGTCAAAGATCAAGTGACCATATGTGTGTGGGTTCATTTCTGGGTCTTCGATTCTATTCCATTGATCTACCTGCCTGTCATGGTACCAATACCATGCAGGTTTTATCACTACTGCTCTGTAGTACAGCTTGAGGTCAGGGAGGCTGATTTCCCCAGAAGTCCTTTTATTGTTGAGAATAGTTTTTGCTACCCTGGGGTTTTTTGTTTTTCCATATGAATTTGAGATTTGCTCTTTCTAAGTCTATGAAGAATTGAGTAGGAATTTTGATGGGGATTGCATTGAATATGTAGATTGCTTTCGGCAGGATGGCCATTTTAATTATATTAATCCTGCCAATCCATGAGCATGGGAGGTCTTTCCATCTTCTCAGGTCTTCATCGATTTTTTTTCTTCAGAGACTTGAAGTTCTTGTCATACAGAACTTTCACTTGTTTGGTTAGGGTCACACCAAGATACTTTATATCCTTTGTGACAATTGTGAAGGGTGTCATTTCCCTAATTTCTTTCTCAGCCTATTTATACTTTGAGTATAAGAAGGCTACTGATTTGCTTGAGTTAATTTTGTATCCGGTCACTTTGCTGAAGTTGTTTATCAGCTGTAGCAGATCTCTGGTGGAGTTTTGCAGGTCACTTAAGTATACCATCATATCATCTGCAAATAGTGGTATTTTGATTTCTTCCTTTCCAGTTTGTTTCCATTTGTCCTCTTTTTGTTGCCTAATTGCTCTAGATAGAATTTCAAGTACTATATTGAATAGATAGGGGGAGAGAGGGCAGCTTTGCCTAATTTCTGATTTTAGTGGTATTGCTTCGAGTTTCTCTCCATTTAGTTTGATATTGGCCACTGGTTTAGTGTATATTGCTTTTACTATGTTTAGGTATAGGCCTTGAATTCCTGATCTTTCCAAGACTTTTATGATAAATGAAGGGATGTTGAATTTTGTCAAATGCTTTTTCTGCATCTAATGAAATGACCATGTGGTTTTTTGAGTTTGTTTATTTAGTGGATTACATTGATGGACTTCTGTGTATTGAGCCATCCTTGCATCCCTGGGATGAAGCCTACTTGATCATGGTGAATGATCATTTTGATATGTTCTTGGATTCGGTTTGCAAGAATTTTATTGAGTATTTTTGCATCGATATTCATAAGGGAAATTGGTCTGAAGTTTTCTTTTATTGTTGGGTCTTTGTGAGGTTTTGGTATCAGTGTAACTGTGGCCTCATAGAATGAATTGGGTAGTGTTCCTTCTGTTTCTGTTTTGTGGAATAGATTGAAGAGTATTGGTATTAGGTTTCCTTTGAAGGTCTGATAGAATTCTGCACTGAACCCATCTGATCCTGGGCTTTTGTTTTTTTGTTTTTTTTTTTTTTGGTTGGGAGACTTTTAAAGACTGCTTCTATTTCTTTATGGGTTATGGGACTGTTTAGAGGGTTTATCTGATCCTGAGTTAACTTTGGTATTTGGTATCTGTCTAGAAACTTGTCCATTTCATCCAGATTTTCCAATTTTGTTGTGTGTAGGCTTTTGTAGTAGGATCTGATGACTTTTTTGAATTTCCTCAGAATCTGTTGTTATATCTTCGTTTTCATTTCTAATTTTGTTAATTTGGATACTGTCTCTGTGCCCTCTGGTTAGTCTGGCTAAGGACTTATCTATCTTGTTGATGTTCTCAAAGAACCAGCTCCTGGCTTTGTTGATTCTTTGTATAGTTCTTTTAGTTTCTACTTGGTTGATTTCAGCCAAGGAAAACTTAAGAGTAATGCAAAACTTAAGAGTAATGAAAAAAATTCCCATACAGTCCATCACTTCAATATAGTACCCAATTTGATTATTTCCTGCCTTCTACTCCTCTTAGGTGCATTAGCTTCTTTTTGTTCTAGAGCTTTCAGGTGTGCTGTTAAGCTGCTAGTGTATTCTCTCTCCAGTTTCTTTTTGGAGGCATTCAGAACTATGAGATTTCCTCTTAACACTGCTATCATTGGGTCCCATAGGATTGGTTATGTTCTTCTTTTATTTTCATTATATTCTAAGAAGTCTTTAATTTCTTTAAATATGCTGCTCTTTTAGAAGAATGTTTCTCATGAAGCTGACTTGGATGTGAGGTGTAATCACTCTGAATATATCAGTGCACTCAGGGGACACAGTTCTGAAACACCTTTTCAATGTCATCCTATAATACAGTGATACCCATTAGCTGGAAGATGCTCCTGTCCCTGAGTCAGGAATCTATTCTGCTGATGGACAGACCAAAGTAACATAGGTACCAATAGAGAAGTGTGCTAGAAAGCATGAACATCTTCCACTGGGAGCGTCATGAAGCTATGACTCACTTGAACGTAAAACCAAGCTTTTTATCTATAAGAGTTTTCATACCGTCTAATCATATCATTCACATAATTATTACGTGCATTCTTCTTGTACAGTCCCTGTACCCAAACACCCACGCTTACACAAAAATATCCTATTTTTGTTCTTTAACTATAGTGCTTTTTCTCCCTGCAAAGTTTTCTGTTCATCAGTGGACCACCTATTTTTCAGATCTGAATCAAGTCTTACTTTCTCTTTGATGTCTGTGTGGTTTACTTTAAATTAATTACAATTTTTCCTATGTTGAGTTGTCTATCAAGTTTTATTAATATATTTTATAGTGTAACATGTATATGTATATATATGCACACACACATATGCGTGGGTGTAACTCTGTATTGGTTTTGCCATGTACATATACATATGTTTGCATGTGTATAGGGTATGCATATGCAGATATGTTTGTGTACATATGAAGGGCCCCAAGTTGATTTATATTTTTTCCTCAGTTACTGTCCCCATTACTTATGGAAGTGAGGCTTCTAGAAAAATCCATAGCCGGTGAATTTCAGCACATATAACTGGCCAATTTGCCCAAGGAATCCTATCTCCATTATCTGAATGCTGAAATTACAGGCAGTCACCATTGCTGCCAGCATTTATGTGGGCTCTAAGGTTCCAAACTCTTGTCCTCATGCTTCCATCCCAACAGTCCATGCACTGAGTCATCTTCCTGCTCTTTCAGGCTCTAGCTTCTATTCTTGCTGCTTGTGTCTGCCTTACCCTTAATGCAATAAGCTTGTTTTGGACACAAGGGTCTCCTACCTATTCATCTTTATCCCATATAAATCATTATTAATTTTATTAGATAAGTTGTTTCTTCTATGCATTTTTAGAATTACTTCATGATATATCCCGGATATCCTTAAGCTTGCAAAACTTAAGAGTAATGAAAAAAATTCCCATACAGTCCATCACTTCAATATAGTACCCAATTTTCTTAGCTGTGAATTTGGGCATATGAAAATCCTGTTACCACTTAAACAACCATAGTTCTATCTCCAGCAAATTCTGCTGAAAGCTATTGAATCTGCTGCTAAGGAATTGCTAAGAAATTTTGAACAGAAAGGCCCAGTGGGGAAACTTTGCTGACTTAACTATCACAGGAGATATTTCCTTGTTTCCTGTTCCTTTGAGAGGAGAAGGCATGTCTAGTGAAGTTGCCTTAATGCAGGATCCTAGGCCAAAACAATTCACCATGTCCTCCATCCAAGCCGAAGGAAGTGCTGCATTCCCTTGGATGCACAGGAGAAAACAAGTCTTGTTGGACAGGAGGGAGTTTCAGAGAACAATCCCAGTGTCATCAGTCATTGTGATGAAAGAGTAGATGGAGGGAGAGGACAACGTGAGGGCTCTCCCTCACAGTTCCAGTAGATACTGTCACACATTATCTTGGGCAGTGATGTCAGGCAAAGACCAGGGATGCTATTTCTCAAAAGCAAAAATGATTCCAGAAATCCCATGGCCTGTGACCTGCTCTATAAGCCAACTCTTCCTTCTCCCCACCCTGAGACTTCAGCTGCCTTCAGCTTGCAATCTCCAGTCATTACATATTACATCACTCTTTGATTCTGCTCCTTGAAATTTTGGTGTCTTGAGTCAATTATTACTAGAGAACAGATTTTATTGATCTACTGCTGATCAAAGGTAGACTTGCATGGTGGTAATTGGAGAGGGTCAGTTAGTGAAGGAATTTAAGGAAGGCAACACCTGGATGCAGCCAAGAGGCAAGAGTGATGCTCTTTACTCAAGGAGAGATCCTAGCTCACATCTTCCTGCTGAGTATGGCACAACAAAGGAACCAAAAGGGTAGTGCTTAGCACACACATTGGCAAGCTAGAGAGCCAGAAGGGGTTCCAGCAATCACTAGAATCAGAGTACAGGGCAGATACTCCCAGGGAGAAAGGCCCTAGTTGTCTGCTCTTCTGCCTTTGTTCTTGTTAATAATAGTAAGGAAACACTTCCTCATCTGAAGTAGTATAATTGTACACAATTAATAAACTATAGAAAAAATACATTAAATGCTTGCCAATGTTGTACAACATAAAATCAGCCTGCAAGATGGCCCAGTGAGGTAAGGGCACTTAGTACTCAGTCTGAAGACCTGAGTTTGATATCTAAAACTTGCATGGTGGCAAAGGGGGACTGACTCTTGCACGATGTCCTCTGCCATCTACATATGTGCTGTAGCATAGGCTTTTACTTGTATACACACACACACACACACACACACACACACACACACACCAAATAAAATGTTTAAAAAATACAAAAGTATACCTGATTATTTTCAGTATTCTGAATGCTTCTACACATTGATTCTTAAAATTTCTTCCCACCACTTGGGGTTTCCAGTAAAGAACTAATTTTGTGCCAAGTATTACTTTTTCTCTTTTATTGTAGACTCTTAAAATATTCTTTTACTTTGTCATTTGTTTTAAGTTTTAAATAGAATAATAAAATTTCCTCTTATGTAAGTATAATAATAAAATACTAAATTATATCAGGTTTCTTTAACTCAGTATTGAGTTATGATTCATGTGTATATGTGTGTAACTCATCATGCTTGTTGCCACCAATACTCCAATGAATATTACATTACAATGCATTTATTCCATCATTACATATATGGCTATATGTAGGTATGTGCATGAATATGAGTGCACATCCACATGTGTTTGTAAGAATATGGAGGCAGGATGTCAATCAAATCAGTCATTTCTTGAGAGCTTTCACATTTTTAAGCAGGGAAGAGAGATCAGAGATGTTCAGTAAGGATAGGTTGGATGACAAGAGAAGGTTCCATGGATCTGTCTGTCTCTTTCTCTATAGACCTGGGATTACAATGTTCATCACCACCCCTGGCTGCTTTTATAGGTGCTAGGGTCAAAATTAGGTCATTGTGCTTTCATGGCAAGGACTTTACTAACTATGCTGTCTACTTGTCCTTCAATCAATTCATTCTTAACAGGCACTAAAGCATTATTTTGCTTAGCTTTGTAAGAACATACAATTTGCAAATTCATGTCCAAGTATCTATGAACTTGTTATATATCTAACAAGCTATTTAAGTAGTAGAACCTTGCATAAAGATGCTGTCGTTTCCCTCTCCCAGCTCTCTGTCTCTCTCTTGGTGTGTGTGTGTGTGTGTGTGTGTGTGTGTGTGTGTGTGTGTGTGTATGTGTGTGTACTACTCTGAAGAATTTGTTGTACTTTATATGTGAGATTGGGTATTATTTATTAGGCAAAGTAAATACCCCTAAGGAGCCCTATCACATTATACCTTACAATGTTGCATTCTTAAAACAGGTGCTGTTTGCCTTCATGCATAACAACTAATACATAGGTTACACCTGCTGTTTTAAATACCAAAACACTAGGGAGGCATGGGTTATACTTCAGAATCATTGTTAAGTTTTAACACATTTTCTATTAAGCATTATTATTTTAAGCTTCACTTCTGTCTCTCAAATCTGTTTTAGGGCATTTATTCTCTCATGAATTACCTTTTTAATAAAAAAGTTGGGTGTGACAGCAGCTAATAACAGCAAGTCAAATGCATGTAGGCTCTCAGGAGACTCCAATGCAAACTCTCCTCTACACTGTTATTAAAGAAGTGTATTAAACACTCATTGAGAAGCCATGCAAAGGACAGGGAACTTAGCTTGAGAATCTGGAGCCCTAGAAATTAATAGGATGCTTAGGTTAGTAGAATCAAATGGAAAGGAATTGTCTACCTATGTTCCCCTCCACTTAGACCCAATGGAGTCAATGTTCAGTGATTTCTGTAACTCAGACCATTCCAACAAAAGGCATTTGTACTTTGGAGAGCTTCATGAGTCAGAAGCCTACTGGTTGTATTGTGAATCTTAATACAAAACACATGAGGCCAACAATAACAGATGTATAGGAATAGAGAGATAGATGATATAAAATAGTTAATACATAGATAAATGGATAGATAGATGGTTGATAGGTAGATAGATAGATGCATAGATAGATAGATAGATGATATATAGATATAGATGACATAGGTAGAGATAGAGACAGAGAGAGAAATAGATGATGATATAGATATAGATATACAACTATAGATATATATGTATCCATATGGCCTCACAGTGCATTCAAGTTTCAGTGAGATGTAGAATACCCATCAACTTCATCTTCCTCCATTCCTTGTGTTTCCTGATGCATATGGGTTTTTCTCCCTGTGACAGGAAGGTAACTGAAAACACCTTACACAGTTTCTCTACATCCCACAGTAAGAACATGTAAAGAACTCTGATTGGCCCTACCTTGGATATATGTTTCCCATCTCAGCAAACAGAGAACTACATATTGGATGGTTAGTCCCTCTTCACAGAGGATTCGACAGAGAAGCAATAGAGTAGGCAGGGAAGACTTAAATCTTGGACATAAAAGAAGGACCATTTGATTTAGAGATGTGCACTAAGCCACACCAAGAGTCTGATGTGGAATGGGTGCTTTGAGACAATTAGCATGACCTGCTAGGATGCTGGAAACAGTTAAATCAAGAGGACGGGCAAGTAGCCTTATGAAAATGATCTCCAGGAAAGTCTGCAGACAGCCAGGCCCAGGCTAGCTACCTCAAGTGAAAGCACTCCATGCTAACTATCACATCTTGATACCTATAAAGCAACTGCCCAGATTCCAAAGGTAAAAGGTGATTTTGAATTTGTTGTTATATACTCTCTTTGGATTGTGTCTCATACCTCTATACATATGGTTCATTTTAATCTGAATTAATTTCCTGAACCAAATTTTAACTGTGAATATAGTAGCTGTCAGTACATAACAGCTTTCTAGAGAATTATTTGCAAGGTGCAACTTGGGGTTACCCTCAAACTGTCAACTGATAAAAGAAGGAAATTATTAAGACAACCCTGTTGCCTCAAACTGTATAGAAGGCAAACTATATAAAACTATGCAAGCCACCAAACATCCTACCTAGCATGCAGACCTACTAACCTACTAACCTACTAACCAAGTTCATGACCACCTTTCCATTAATGCTTACCCTCAGAAATGCTCTTAGTTCATAGTGCTAGTAGAGAGCTACATATGCTCCCATTGACTAGGCAGATTAGAAAAATGGAAGAAAGCTGCTCACAAAATGCTTAAGTGAAGAAATACTAAAAATTGGTAACAGCTTTCTACCATAAAATACCTGCATTATCTGTGCAGTAAAATGTAAGTTCTCATTTCATGGAATATTCCTTCATAAAAATATAAGTTATGTAATTTTCTCAGTATTGATATAGCTATGCATTGTATTTATTCAACTCTAAGATGTACATTTTTTTACTTTTCAACATTATGATAGTAATCTCCCTTCTGATTTTAAAAGCATTAATTTTTCTGAAAAGCTATTTATCAACGCAGTGGCTTCCGTTATAGTCAATGGCATCTTTCAAGAAAATATTTATACTAAGTTAGTGAAACCTCATAAACTGTTACAGATAAGAACCAGGCATCCTGTTAGCAGAATCTGTATTCATTTGTATCTAATCACAGTTGAATGAACGCTATACTAAAAATACTAACATTTGAGATTTTTCGCATTAGAGAAAACAATGAAAATGAACAATATTTCCTAAATCTTGCACGCTGATTTTGAAAAGCCAAATTTTAGTACTTTCAAAGAGGATTTCCCATTTTTTTTAACCTCTGTGGTGTCATTGTTTCTTTGGATTTTCATGTTTCACTTGGAAAGAATGATTCAAAATAAAAGAAGCACCCAAACTGTGTTTTAAATTTTAAGCTTCAAGTTCAAGCACGAAGACTTGTTGTTGTGTTTGTTGTTGTGTTTGTTGTGGCTGTGGCTGTGGTTGTTGTTGTTTAGAATCTACTAATTTTTTATAGGAAAATCAAACAACACAGCCAGAACTAATAGAAAAATACCTCCTTTATTTTTTTTTTTTAAAGCAAACTTCTGATTTTTGGGTTGTTTTTTTTTTTTCTCTACTTAATGTCATAGATTAAAGGTTAGATAATATCAGGGTAGCTATTGTTAATCTTCAATCGACTTTTTTTGCTAAACCAAAAGTCAATCGACTAAGACTTCTAAATCTTATAATGACACCTCATATTTTGGCCTCTTCTATTTTATCACCCCTGCTTTAGTTAGTGGCCTCATTATCTTTCTTCAGACAGTCAAAGTTCCTCCCTGCCTTCTGTGATCAAAACATTATTTAGAGCAAATTTATCTCAAAATCTACATATATCTTGGCCTCATAAAAGGAATGCCAGAGCTAACCTGTATACCAATAGGAACATCAGTATGCTAACATATTAAATATACCTAAATGTAGTCAGAGTGCATTGGTATTATTCTCAATTTCCATAGAGGAAACTTAAGATCATATGATTTTTATTACTGTTAAGTGGAAAACTCCAACATCAGAAAAAAAAAATCTCCTTTTAATTCCAAACTAGGGATTGATTTACTATGTAGTACAGCTTCTTTGCTATGCCATTGGCCAGCGGGGGTTGGGGGGAGGTGCTGGTTGGTGTGGGAGATGTGTAAAACAGATGTGGGAGGAATAGACATTTCCTGTAGTAGCAGAGAAAGGACTTTGAAAAGGGTAATTTGAGAAATGGTGCATGTACACTTAACACAATTACCTAGGAGCATAATTTAGTGAGTCACACAGAATAGGTGGCAGGAAGTACACACCGGTGGCGAATTTCATTGCACCAGCCACATCATAGGAAATTGCCTCCCAGGGAGATTGATGGGAGAAGAGAGCAGCAGTGAGCATATCTAAAGCTACTAATAGGATGCTCTTTAAGTCAGGTTCTAGCAGAGTTGGGAATGCCTTTAATATATGATGGGGAAGAAAACTGTGCTCGTGGATCATTTAAATGTTAAATGTATGATAGGCTGTTTCTCCTTTTCTGAGAAAGCCAACGGGTAGCCTGTCAGGCTGCTTTAAGAGTATGACAGCTGGGTGTTGGACATGAAACTGGCAGGCAGAAGTGTGGTCTGAGAGAATATAGCTCGCAGATAAGAGCAGCCTTTTCAGAGATTAAAAGAATTGTATAATATTGGAGACAAGTAAAGCTATCTAAAAAGATGAGTCTGAGAAGCATACAATTTTGATGTTAGTTCTGACAGATGAGTCAGAGAATTGGATATCTCAAATAAAAATAAATAAGTAAACGCATGGTTTAAGGAGATTCTGATTCTCCTTTTAACCTGAGGTGCTTTGCTGGATTATTTATTGGAGTTGTTAATCATGATACAAACAGTAATAAACAAAATAATTACATATAAATGCTAGTCCTGATCTTTAAAGGGATAATAATGCAGCTGGCCAACAAAACTGGAGAAATACAGATGGCTGCAAAGCCCTCAGCGGCAGGCAGGGCCCTAAATATGGAACCAACTCCCAACTCATCAGAAGGAAATTAAAAGCATTACCTGGTGTTGTACCCAACATCCTTCAATTCTTTTAAATCTCATTTGTCCATAATCTTTTATAAGCATCTACAAGAAGGAACTTTTAAAAAGCACCAGGTAATTCCATTTATCCTTAATATTAGATTTAGAGATCCATTACATTATTTTCATCCTACTAGGTTTGCACTTCTAATTAATTTTTATCCCATATTACTTAGTGTCAAATAGAAGAGATAAAGATTTTTTAAAAACCCAGCGCTTTCTGTGTTTGTGTGTCTATAACTTATCAGTGCTCCGCTGAATGCCTTCTGTGGAATTCACATTCACTTTCATGTTTCAATATCCTTAAGTTCGCATCTCTGGGGTTGAGACACTGTAATTTCCTTATTGCCATCAATGGCTTTGTTCATTGGATTACTCACGGGTCCATTGTGCAACAGCACCAGGCATCTTCAACCAGCAGCCCTCCCCATGCAGGCGTGGTGGGCAGGCACTCTCTGGGTGTAAGCACTGTCCAACTTATCCCAGTCTTATTTACCAAAAGCTCTCATAGGCGTGTCTTTCCATAAATTGGTACATTTTGTTTTTTACATTAAAATATAGTCACATTCCCCCCTTGTCATTTCTCCTTGCAACCCCTCCCATTGTATACACCCGTTGTTGTCTCTTAAATTAATTCTATAACAAGAAGATGAAGAATTCAAGAGACTGAAACCCTGAGAAACATAACTTCTAAACTGATAACATTAGTCACTGTGACCCTTAATGTAATTTATGTAGCTAGTCCTGGGTGACATAGAAGAAGAGATCTCTGGCAACCTTGAATGGATTGTGGGTAAGTAAGGGTTACAAATGTTCTAACTCTGCAAAAACATGGGGACAACGGAAGGGTACAAAGGGGTTCTGTAACCAATTGCCCTGTAAGTATAAGTGGGGGGCTGAGACCTTGTCTCACTGTAGTTAAATATTAATTCTAGTGGTAATTGTTCATCTTCAACATTTAACAACTGTTCTCTAGTTAAATGCAAAAAGATCCATCAGCAAAATTTGAATAGAAAGTTGGATTACTTCCCATATTAGTCCACTACCAGATTAAGGACCATTGATAGGAGAAAGAATCAGAGAACTGTTATTACTTTGATATTTTGAGGTTTTATTATTATTTGTTGTGATTTATTAATATCTACTACATCTTGTGTATATCTACTTAGGCGGAGGCACTATTTATCACTATCTGATGCATACAGAAAATGAAATGTCAGTTCACATACCCACAAAAAGTTCCCACACCAGTGGAACAGACACGTGGGGCCACAAATAGTTTTAATTTAAATAAACAACAAGAATAAGAGAATGCACAGTGTGTGCTCTAGTAGACATGCTATAAACAGGAAACAAATCATCTTGAGTTGGTTGTGTTAAGGGATAATTCGAGTTGTTTTTATTATTTACATTAATTTGCTAATCACTTCTGGTAGGTTATTCTCTACTTATGCAGAATGCTATCACCACATACTGATTTCAAATAGGAGCAGAAAATATATTGACAAGATGCCCTCCAATGATTAGAAAGCATTGCATTTGAATTCAGATAGGTTTTCAATAGCATCACGCTACACCTGTTTGATAATTTTAAAGGAATAAATTTTAGTTAACAAATATTTAAGAGACAAATACAATTTCATTAAATAAGGATGACATTTATGTCATATAAGATTTGATAGTGCAGGTTAAGATAAAGCAAGGCTTAGGATGATCATTTTACCATCCATATTTCACCAGTGCTGACCAGAAGCTAAAGCAATTGATTTTAAGCTAAGATTTTCAATAAAATTATAAAACTAATCTTCCGTATAAATGAATCAATTTACCACATTATAAGGTGATCAGTCCTCATTTAATGGCAATTGGACCACGTGGAACTTGGAGACCTGCTTTAAAGACTAAGCACAAAATGACAACGTGGGTTTTTTTTTTGTTTTTTGTTTTTGTTTTTTTTTGGATTTTTTGAGACAGGGTTTCTCTGTGTAGCCCTGGCTGTCCTGGAACTCACTCTGTAGACCAGGCTGGCCTTGAACTCAGAAAACCACCTGCCTCTGCCTCCCGAGTGCTGGGATTAAAGGCATGCGCCACCACTGCCCGGCTAAAGAAATGTTTGTTTGTTTGCTTTTGTTTGTTTGTTTGTTTGTTGTTTGTTTTTTGTTTTTGTTTTTGTTTTTCGAGACAGGGTTTTTCCATATAGCCTTGGCTATCCTGGAACTCACTCTGCAGACCAGGCTGGCCTCGAACTCAGAAATCTGCCTGCCTGCCTCTGCCTCCCAAGTACTGGTTTTTATTTTAAGCCACCCTGGATTTTATTTTACTTCCTTGTATCTTCAAGAACATTGATGTGTAAATTCTTCCAGGAAAAAATTTCAATATAGAAACCATGCCAAGTGTATTTATAATATTTTATAAAATTAATACTTCTGAGCACTCCCATGATGTTAGTTGATCTTCTATAACATTAAGATATAAATTTTATAATTTATATATTCCGATCCCTTAAACTTTGGCAAAACAATAGGCATTAGCTGGAAGCAGCAGCTGTATTTTTAAAGGGCTCAGTAAAGCAACAATAGGTAAAAGAACAGCCTGGGCATTCATGCACACTATTACGAAATTTTTACCTTACAGAAAAAATGATTACAAGATCCATAAGGCTTTCTATATGCTTTGTGCAATCAAATAGAAAGCAACAAGAAATTCCACCTTTCACCAGCTGAAGAATTATTGCAATCATACACTGAAGTTCTAAAAAGCATACTACTGCATTTTGAGGAAACACTAACAGATAGGCCTGTGTTGAAGGGAGTTTACAAATGGACATTAGAAGTTGTGTGGCTATACACAGAACTTACAGAAGGGAAGAACTGCTAGTTTTCCCATCCCTTAGCATCACATCAACACAGCATGGTTAAGACTGAGAGTTTCTAGGCAAACCTTCCTTCTGCCTCCAAAGCAACAAGTCCCTCTTACCCACTCTTATTTATTATTTACTCCATGCCAATGATATTTTACACAGATTTGAGCATCCTGTACTATCTGCAATAAAAACCTAACAATTTTCAAGAAACAAATGTTTTATAATGATTAAAGAAACTGACTTTGCCCCAAGAGAGTGGAAATATTCTGAGGATGTGATATAATCCCAAAAGAATGAACTGTTCACTGAGAGTGGTTAAATGTGGGAATAGCTATACGCCAGGAAAAATAAATTTACATAGAAAATAAAGTATTACAACATTGGTAATAATCACAAAAAATCTCAAATGGAAATTGTTCTTTTCCAGAATCACATTGATAATTTTACTGGATTATCAAAAACTATTTTTGTTGCCACGAGTTTGTTGGTCACACAAATAATACTGACACAAACGAGAACAACCTGAATTATGGAATTCTAAAAGGATTGTCCATGCAATTTTTTATCTTGAAAACAGTGCTATAAAGCTCAAATAATTTTTATAGTTTTTCAACTCTCTTAAATTTTTTTATTAGTTCATTTGATCATTTTGTGGGGGGTGCTTTGGATGTAAGTGCACTATGTGCATGCAGTGCGCTTGGACAGCAGAAGAGGGTGTCAAATTTCCTGAAACTCAAGTTCTAACTGTGGTTGTGAGCCTCCCTGTGGATGTTGGGAATGGAGGCCAGGTCCTTTGTAAGAAAGGCCAGTTCTTTAACTGCTTGACCCCTTTGTTGCTGGTTGGCTGTATATTCTGTCTCTAAAGTGAAATAAGATACAATGTAGGTGGATTTGCTCAGTCTTATGCCTGTACTTTTTTTCAAAGTTAATGCACAACCACTTATTGGGCTACCTCATACAACCAAACATGAAAAAAGCTGAAACTTCATATCTTGACATGTAGTTACTGCATTTTTTAAATTTCATTTTGCTTCATTTTGATTACAAGCTCATTTGCTGATTGAAAACAACGCACAAAAATCATCTGTTCATTTTGACAAGCTGAGTTAGGAAAGTTATTTCCATGCACCTGGTTTAATGTTTGCCATCCGGTACTGTGCATTACATCTAATATATGTAACCGAGTACCTGGCATGATGCATATTCTTAAAACCCCATCACTTGGAAGCAGGAGGTCAGGACTTCAAGGATATCACAGACCACAGACAGTTCTAGGTCAACCTTTTATCTCAAACTGGTGTGTGCGTGTGTGTGTGTGTGTGTGTGTGTGTGTGTGTGTGTGTGTGTGTGCAGGTGCGCATGATCACATGTGTGTGTCTGATACAGAAACACACATGTTCAAACTATAACTTGCCTAGTCTAAAGCTTCCCTTTGCTTCAGCCTAGAACTAGAAGATTACTTTGTTCGCTACATGCCAAGGCACCTCATTGATTTTAGCTTTCTTATAATATTCAATTGAATAAATTATGATTAATCTCTACATGACTGCCCCACTGAAAGATACCACTACCATCCATGGCTTTATAGAGGAGGTAATAATTTTAAAATGCATAACTTTCTATGAATGTCATTCAGGACATATGTCTTCATGTTTGTAAAATAAATTCCTACCAACAGAATTTTTAAATGAAAGAATATTTACATTTTGACTTTTGATAAATATTTGACAAATTGGCTTCATAGACATAGAATCAATTTATATTTATATTCACTCAACAGCATATGGAAGTTACTGTATTACTGTATTATGTGTATATAAATGTATGATGACTCTGTCCATGCTAAAAAACAAACAAACAAAGAAAAACAAAGAAAAACAAACAAGAAAAGAAACAAAAACATAGTAAGTCAGAACACTATAAATTTTAGTTTCCTTTCTTTTGTTCTTTCCTTCTTCCTTTCTTTCCTTCCATTTTTTTATTAAACAATACATGTGTCTTTTTCACATGTTTAAAAACCATGATCATTATTTCCTGTGAACTATTTGTTTATGTTCTTTAACTACCATGTCTCTGGGATGTTGTCTGGGGCGGGTATGTGGGTAAAACTGTGCCTCCGGAGTTGCTTTCTTGTGGGTTATTCTCTATGATGGTATTGTGATATTATAAAATTTTACATTTTACACATGATGTTCTTGAGAATTTTTTAGGTAATTTTCTTCCAAGCATCTTTCACGTTTTATTATTGACCTTCACTCAAATTCTGAATGAGCTAGTTTTAGCTTCTATGATTTTGATAGTTACAATATTTTGTTAGGAAAGTTTCCTCCATTTCAATCATAAGCACTTAATTATTTTATGCTTTCTTCTATAGCTTTAATGATATATGCTTAGTGGTTGGTGTAACTAAAATTTCGTGAGATATAAAGAAATCATTTTATCTGCAAGAATACTGAGTTATTGATTATTAAATTAGATGCTTTCTCTCCTGATAAATGAATTTCATCTCTCAGACTACATTTTCATAAGATTTGGATCCTGAGATGGAGAAATGGCTCAGCTCTCAAAGGCTAGGCTCACAACCAGAATGTAATATCTGAATCTTTTTCTACGGATGGATCTATTCACACAATGGTATTATCATTGTTATTAAAGTAGCTTCAGCCTTGCTCTCAGGTGACTCCAATTTTTCTTGATCACAGTTACTTTTTAATTTTTTACAAGCATCTTGCTTAGGCTGTAAGTTAAGACCCATTGGTGTTAAAAGAAAACAGTGATTTATTTACATCCTAATTAAAGAAAGCAATGAAATCTTTTTGAGATTGGACATCACTATTCCCAAAAAAATGATTAAACTTCCCAACTTTGAAATATTCTTTGAAACTGTCATATTTACATTTTTCTTAACAGACCTCATTAAATTTATTTCTAAAATTCTATTGTATCTTGTTGTTTTAGTTATGAATGCGATCTTTTTAAGTAACATTATTTTCCAAGCAGTTTTGTACTTCTCTAGTAGCATAGCTGACTTTTGGAGAATACAACCTAGTGTTATATCCTAGCACTGTATTAAATTATTTTTACCTCCATTTGTTTAATTATCTTGGACTTTCCTGTATATAATATCTAACATCTATGGATAATTGAATTTTTTCTTTTATTGAAAATGGGTTTATTTTCTCACCTAATACATGCTGATTACAGTTTCCCCTCCCTTTACATCCTGCAGGTCCTCTCCACTCCCCTCCATCTGGAACCACTTCCTTTTGTTTCTCATTAAAAAAAAAACAAATTTCTTTGGCATAATAATAATATAAAATAAAGTTTAATAAGATAAAACAAAAACCAACACACTGGAATAGGACAAAATAAACATAAAGAAAATCTACCAGAAAGTCACAAGAAATAGATATAAATACATAGACCCACTCATTAGCACACTCAGCACTTCCATAAAAATACTAAACTAGAAGCCATAATATATATTCAAAGGATTTTTTAATATATATTCAAAAAGAGAGAATATAATACATATTATATATAATATATATGACAATATATAACACATTATATAATATATAAAAAGAATATAACATATATATGTATGTATACACACACACGTATATATATATATATATATATATATATATATATATATATATTAAAAGAAAATAACATTTTAAAAAGTAAGGGAAAATCCCTGGAACAACATTATGAGACAAGGAACTTCCAATGATGCCATTTACAATTTCTGTTGGCCATTTACAGCTGGACCTGCTGCCTACCCTTAATAGCAGTCTGTTTCCCCATGAGACTCCCTTGAAGAAAACTAAATTTTCACTTGCAAGTGGTTATCAACTGGATACAGTTTCTGTGTTAGGAATGGAAACATGTGTCCATCTCTCCTTTCAGCTCTAGAATCCCATCTTCTGCAGACCTGTGCAGGCTTCAGGTTCTATGAGTTCATGTGTATGAACCCTATTAATCTAGAGGACTTTGTTTCCTTGGTATCCTCCATTGCCGTTGGATCTTTCTGCCTCCTCTTCCACAGGAACCCTGAGCCTGGGATATTTGATGAAAACATCTTCTTTAGGGCCTGTGTGTTCCACGGTCTCTCATACTCTACATATGGCTATGGTTCTCTGTCTTTATTCTCCTCTGCTGCAGGAGGTGGTTTCTCTGATGATAGCTGAACAAGGCTCTGATCTATGAGTATAGCAGAATGCCATTAGGGGTCATTTATTGCTACATTTTTAAAAAGTTAAAAGTATTATTACTAAATGCTCTGACATTTTCACCTCTATATTTACATGTTTTAACACCTGAGAGAAAATGTATACTTTCCATCTTTGCTTTATTCCTACACTTAGTGTAACTTTCCTAATATTACCTTTGAAAATTATAATGCCTATTTCAGTCTGAAAAACATATTTCTATCTTCAAAGTTATTTTATATCATACTGATTATTGACCTAAATATCATGGCACATTACCTATAATCCCAAGGAGTTTGAATAAAGGCTAAGATACATAGTAAAACGACGTCTCAAACACCAACACACACACACACACACCCCAAAAGTTAAAAAAAAAAAAAGGTAAGCAAGCACAAACCTGCAAAAATTGTCAATGTCTTCCCTTCACCTGAGATAACATGACTGTTCTTTTTGAAGTCTACATCATGGCTGATGACACAGACCTATAATCACAGGTAATCAGTGGACTGCAGAAGGAAGATGAAAAAGTCAAGACATTTCTGTGTTACAAAGTGAGTTCAAGTTCAGTCTGTACAACCTAGTGAAAACATGTGTGCAAATAAATAATAAAGACTGGCCTGTGGACTCAGCTCCATGGTAGAATACTAGGTAGTATGTGTAAGCTGCAAGAGTCAATCCTTAGAACCATAAAATAGAAAAGCAAGAATAAAATGTATTAGCATGGAGACTAATAAACAGATTTCCAAATGTGGGCCCTTGAAAATATCTCTAGAATAGATTCCATTTGGTCGAGGAGAATTATTTTAACATGCAGTTTGATTTTCATCACTAATCCCACAACTGAAGAACAGCTTCACAGATAACATTTGGTAGTAAAATGCCACTTGGCTTATGATTTCTCAAGCGTGTGTGTGTGTGTGTGTGTGTGTGTGTGTATAATATTGCACTGGTATTTAACAGCAGATATTTTCATAAGAAAATGAATTTTTACTTCAAAACTCTGTGCATTATTTCTAACAAATAATGATCTGCAACTAATCCTTAAGTTATATTCACACAAAATTGGTACTGAATATCAAATGTTAGTAAGAGAATCTGCATGATAACAAAATGATAAAACATATACCTTCTAAAGTGTTGCCTTTTTATTGTGCCCTTTCTTATTTTCTTCATTCTTTTCTTTTTTTCTTACTTCTATTGCATTCTTGAGAGTCCTCTCCAAAGGGATTAGATGAACCACAGCCAGAGGCCTGAATGTGCTGAGCAGAATGAGATGAAAGGACCTGCAGGTAGCTCAGCATAAAGAGTGGAGCTCATGAAGGAAAAGTTTTAAAGTATGTAAATTAGAAAGGCTGATTCCAAGTGTTCGTGGTCAAAAAAGGAAAGTTAAAAATTTGAAAGAAAGGAATGAAAAATGAGTGTGGTTTTCTTGTGCTGGAATTGTCAGTACCAATGCAAGCTGATATGTTGCACATAAATTAATATGAAAATAAATGTGTATAAAATGCACATATGTGACACTAGAAGTTGATCAACGGTTAAGTGCACTTGCTAATAGAAGATGTGTGTCTCTTTCTCAGAAACTCAAACCACATGGCTACTCACAGCTGTCTACAACTACAACTCCAGGAGATCTTCTGATTCTGATCATATATATATATATATATATATATATATATATATATGTATATCCTCCTTAAGCACCATACGAAATATAAACATGTGATGTATATGCATACATGATGAAAACAAGCTTTCATACAAATAATATATAAATAAATACAGCCTACAACCTTTTGAAAACTCTATATTAGTGGTGAGAAAAAGAACATGAAGTTCAATCAGAAATGACTGAGGAAATGGCAATAGATACAATATACTCAAAATTATTGTATAACAACTTAATAAAAAGTAATTAATCAAAAATAAAAAGAAAAATGAATATATTTTATATAAACTATTTAAATTTAATTTAAATCTGATGATTGAAACAAAACAATGTCAGTTCTTGGTTTCTAATTATCATTTATAAAAACAACTTTCCTGATGGGAACTGCTAATCTTAAGACTGGGGAAAGGATGCCAAGGATGACAGGTGTATGTGGAACTGAAGAGAAAGACAAACATCCACTTTTGATAAGAATCCAGCATATTCAGCCTGCAGAGCTCATACTTATTGAAAAGTAAATAACTGGAAACATTTTGAGCAACTAAATAAACAACTGTTTTATCCATTATTGTCATTAATAACAATAATCCACAATGCTATATTGACATAAGGTACATGATGAAAGTTTGGTGAGGGTAGGGTATATACACTGTTTCAAATATAGTCCACCCCAAAATATAAATTAATGCCTGTAGTTTATGGTTAGAATATCTTCCCATCTACCAATTTTATCAGATAGTCAAAGATAAAATTAAAAATTAGAAGCAGTCTAAATGTGAGAATAGCGAAAAGTCACCCTTCATTATGTTTATCCCAAATTTACAGTTGTATTCAGTTGTAAGTTAGCATTTGACGAACATGTAATGAAGATCATGCTAGAAAACAAGTTATGCTGTCTTCAAAAATATCTGCTATGAAACTTAAGACTGAAAAGACTTTTAATGTTGAGTTAATATAAAGAAAAATAACACCTAAATAAAATTTTCATCTTTATTCAGAAAAGATTTATAGAATAAATCATAAAAAATGAGTTGAATCTGGCAATCAATTATGTCTAAGTCTTTCATTATGAGAAATAAACATTAAAGCATTTGTGGAGAATAAATACCATCTACAAATACTTTTGCTTTTTTTTTTTTTTTTTACTGTTTTTGAACTTCTTTCTCAGAATGAAAATGTTTCAAATTTGAAACTAACCTAAGATGTGGTGTTCAGAAGACCTAACTGTCTGACCTCTGCAGAAATTGAATAGACATTTTTTTCTTATTCTTCTTGGAAGTACAATGATAAACTCTGGCCCTTATATAAAGAAAAATAAGATTCTGGAAAATGAGAAAAAACCATGACTAGCCCAGAAATGTAGGACCTAAGAAAGGTCATGATGAGTTTTCTTTTCAATATATATGTCCCAGACGTGAGTGGAAAAAAGTGACAAAAGGAACACAAGAGAACAGGAATAACAATTTTCTATCTTCAGCAAAAGCCTGGTCAAGCCAAATGACTAACAGGAAACTAGGGAGCAGAAATATGCCGGACAATAACATCGTTACTCCAATAATGCAGCTTGCTCCTCCCCACACTATATCTACTAGCAAGGACACAGCGGTGGCTTCCATGTCTGATAACTACTAACACCAAACTTGCTGCCACAAAACAAAACAGAATTCTTCTTTATCCAACCAGAAATAACAAAGAACAGCTTTAGGTATATAAGGGAGGCAACTAAAGGGGAGAACTTCCACCATCACCCAGAATTTAGGAGGCCAGTTATACCTCCAAATGAGTGGCCATCATGTGAAAAACCAGGACTACACAGAAGTCACCAGGAGTCCATATCTAGACTATCAATGAAACCTAATTGGAAGTCCTGAATTTCTCCCAACATTTGGTGATAATCAGGCAGCCTACCATGACTTCCTTGGATCCTTGCTAGCATTAGAGAGTGACCAGAAAGCCAGGACTTTTATAAACTTCCATATCATAATGTAACATAATATTTCCTCAGCTTAAAAAACAACATCATTCATAACATCTCAAACTGAGTTACAAAGAAAATTAAATGCCAAAATGGGGATGACAGCAAGGTTGAAATTGTTTGACTAAGATTTTTAAAACAAACCATGATAAAATTGTATCAACCACAATGGAAGTGTGCTGCAGGAAATAAGAAAACCCAAGTGATATGTCTGAAAGTTGCAATAAAAAACTAAAAATAAATAATAAGAATCAAGAGCCAGTAAATCATCCATTCCATGGGCACTATATTCCAGCCCACAAGTGTTGCATTCCTAGAACACTCCCCTCATAAAAGGGACACCAGGTAAGTCTCTAGCTCAAGCCCTGTGCCAACCAACTCCCATTAAAACACACCCAACATCTATAGAATACACCCCTCCCCTGAGCTCCATTTCTAGTCTACAACCTGCTATCCCAGAGGTCATGCAGGTACCAGAGACCTCAGGCCATGCTGGTAGTAAGAAGCCCAGAAGCAATATCAGCACCCCAAATCCAAAAGGCTATGCAGGCCACACAAAAACCAGTGGAGACACCGTACTCGACCTGAAGACTAGCTGGCCCCCAGAACCCCAGGCCAGTCAGGTAAGAAGATTGAGAGGAAGCAAAACCTAAAGGAGAAAAACATCCTATTAACACCCATCCAACAAAGATAAACTCAGAAATGAGCACCTTAATCTATATGAATCAAAAATCCAGATAGCAAGAGGACATCCTAAGGAAACAGTAGACAGAAGCCAGAGCAATATAGCACCATTACAGCTCAATTATCCTACTCCAACAAGCCACATAATGTTTCAAAACATTAAATGTACAAGTCAAACAAAGAACATTAAAACCTGCAAGGGGACAAGGCCAAGTAACATATAAAGGCAGCCCTACTAGAATTACAAAATAAATCTCAACAGAGATTCTAAATGTCAGAAGGGCCCAGCCAGATGTCTTGCAGCCTCTAAAACAACACAGATACCAGGAAATATTACTATACCCAGCAAAATTTTCAATTACCATAGATGAAAAAAAACCCAAAAAACAAAAAACAAGGTATTCCAAGATAAAACCAAATTTAAACCATAACTGTCCATAAATACATCCCACAGAAAATACTAAAAGGAAAACTCCAACCCAAGGCGGTTAGCTGCACCCAAGAAAACACAGGAAATAAATAATTCAACACCATCAAAAGCAAAAGAAGAGAAACACACACACACACACACACACACTCACACAAAAACACAATAAACATCGAAATAACAGGAATTAACAATCACAGGTTATTAATATATCTCAGCATCAATGGACACAATTCCCCAATGAAAAGACACAGGCTAACAGAATGGATGCAAAAATAGGATCCATCATTTTGCTGCATATAAGAAACACACCTCAGCAACAAAGATAGACATAACCTCAGAGTAAAGGGCAAATGGGCCCAAGAAAAATTAATCAACAGAGACAGGGAAGGGTATTTTATATTCCTCAAAAGAAAAATACACAAAGATGATGTCTCAATTATGAATATCTATGCCCCAAATGCAATGACACCCACATATGTAAAAAACATTACTAAAGGTTAAATCACACATTGATCCCCACACATAGTGAGAGACTGTAACACTCCAGTCTCACCAATGGACAGGTCATCCAGACAGAAAGTGGGTAGAGAAATAGTGAATGATTTTTCTTTTGAGAGATAACACTCACCAAAGTTAAATCAAGATCAGGTAAACCATTCAAATAGTCCTATAAACCCCAAGGAAATAGAAACAGTCATTAAAAGTCTACCAACCAAAAAAAGCTCAGAGCCAGATGGTTTTAGTATAGGATTCTACTAGACTTTCACTGAAAAGCTAATACCAATACTCCTGAAATTATTCTACAAAACAAAAATAGAAGATATATTACCAAATTCATGTTACAAGGCCACAGTCAGGCTGATACCTAAACTGCATAAAGAATCAGCAAAGAAAGAGAATTTCAAAGAAATTTCCGTTATGAATATTGATGGAAAAAAACTCAACAAAATACTCACAAACAAAACCAAAGAAGGCATCAAAACCATAATCATCCATGATCAAGTAGGCTTCCTACCAGGGATGTAGGAAAGCTTCAATATATGAAAATCCACCCATGCAAAAAACTACATTAAAAAATGAAAGAAAAATCACATTATCATCTCATTAGATGCTGAAAAAGCCTTTGACAAAATCCAACATCCCTTCACAATAAGTCTTGTAGAAATCAGGCATACAAGGCACATACTTAACCTAATTACAGCAATATAGAGCAAACTGAGAGACAACAGCAAATTAAATGGAGAGAAATTTAAAGCAATTCCACTAAATTCAGGGGAAACACAAGGCTGTCTACTCTCTCCAATTCTCTTCAACGTAGTACTTGAAGTTTTATCTAGAGCACTAAGACAATTAAAGGAGATTAAGAAGATACAATTTGGAAAGAAAAAAGTCAAAATATCACTATTTGCAGATAATATGATAGTATATGTAAGTAACCCCAAAAATTCTACCAGGAAACTCCCAAATCTAATAAATACCTTCATAAAAGTGGCTGGATAGAAAATGAACTCAAAAAAATCATTAGCCCTCCTATATACAAATAATAAATGGGCTGAGAAAGAAATCAAGGAAACGACACCCATTACAGTAACCAAAAATAATATAAAATACCTTGGTGTTACTCTAATCAAGCAAATGAAAGACCTGTATGACAAGAATTTCAAGTCCCTGAAGAAAGAAATTGAAGAAGATATCAGAAGATGTAAAGATATCCTATGCTGATGGATAGGTAAGATTAATATAGTGAAAAGGCCATTTTACCAAAAGCAATCTACAGATTCATTGCAATCCCCGTCAAAATTCCAACACAATTATTATAGACATTGAAAGAGCATTTCTCAACTTTATATGAAAAAAAAAAAAAAAAAACAAAACCAGGACAGCCAAAACAAACCTGAACAATAGAAGAACTTCTGGAGGAATCACCATCTCTAACATCAAGCTGTACTACAGAGCATTAGTGATAAAAAGTGCATGGTATTGGTATAGAAACAGAAATGTTGGTCAATGGAATTTAATCAAAGTCCCAGTAATAAACTCACATACCTATGGACACTGGATTTTTGATAAAGAATCCAAAACCATACAACGGAAAAATGAAAGCATCCTCAACAAATGATGCTGGACTAACTGGATGTGTACATGTAGAAGAATGAAAATAGATCCATACTTATCACCCTGCACAAAATTCAAGTCCATGTGAATCAAGGACCTCATCATAAAACTAGATACACTAAAGCTTACAGAAAAGTATGTGGGGAATAGCCTTGATCACACTGGCACAAGAGACAACTTCCTGAACAGAACACCAATATCTCAGACATTAAGATCAACAATTAAGAAATGGGATCTCATGAAACTAAAAATTTTGTGTAAGGCAAAGGACACCTTCCAAAGGACAGAATGACGGCCTACAGCATTGGAAAGATATCCACCAACCCTATATTTGACAGAGATCTGGTATCTGAAATACATAAAGAACTGAAGAAACCAAATAACCCAATTTTAAAAATGGGGCACAGATCTAAACAGATAATTCTCAACAGAGGAATGGCCAAGAGGCACTTAAAGAATTGTTCAACATCCTTACTCATTAGAGAAATTCAAATCAAACAACTCTGATAATCCATTTTATACTCATTAGAATGAATAAGATCTAAAATATAAAACACAAGTAATAGCTCATGCTTGCAAGGATGTGGAGCAAAGGAAACAAATCCTCCATTGCTGGTGGGAATGCAAATTTTTGCAGCCACTTTGTAAAGCAATTTGGCAGTTTATCAAAAAATTGGGAATAGATCTACCTCAAGATCCATCTATACTGTTCTGAGCATATACTCAAAGGTTACTCCATCCTACCACAAAGACAATTGCATTCATTACATTCATAGCAGCTTTATTCATAGGAATATTCAGAAACTGAAAACAACCTAGATGGCCCTCAAACCAAAAACAGAAAAAGACAATGTGATACATTTACACGGTGGAGTATCACTCAGATATTAAAAACAATAAAATCATGAAATTTGAAGGCAAGTAGATGGAACTAGAAAAGATCATACTGAGTAAGGTAACCCAGAACCAGAAAAACAAATACAGTATGTACTCACTTATAAGTAAATAGTAGCCTTAAAGTAAAGGATAACCATGGTACAATCCACAGACCCAAAGATACTAACTAAGAAAAGGGGCTCAAAGGAAGACAGGTAAATCTCACTAATAAGGAGAAATAGAATAGACATCATAGGCAGACATGGTGAGGGGATGTGGTGAAAGTAGGAGTGGGGAGGGGAACAGGTAGTATCAGATATGGGGAACACAGAGGGAGAAAGTACTGGGAAAGACAACTTGAATAGGGAATCAGGATATCTGGAAAAATTTAGAAACCCAAGGCAATGGAAACCTCCAGGAATCTGTGAGGGTAACCCTGGCAGTCGGGGATACGGAGTCTGAACTTGCCATTTCCTCTAACCAGGCAAGATTTCTAGTGAAAGGATTGAAACACCAATGCAGCCACAAACTCTACACCCTACAATTTGCCCTGTGTACAAGATGTGCTATGGTAAAGATGGAGCAGAAATTGACCGTTTCTGCTAGACAAATGACCAGTCTAGCTTGAGAGACAAGCCATGAGAGAGATCTTGCCCCTGACACTGTTAATGATATTCTGCTTTCCTTGCAGACAGGAGCAACTGGCATCAAAGATGCTTACCCAGCAACTGATGGAAACAGATGCAGAGACACACAGCTAAATATTGGGTGGAACTTGGTGAATCCTTCAGAAAGGGAGGAGTAAGAATTGAAGAAGCCAGAGAGGTCAAGAACACCACAAGAGAAAGAAAGAAAGAGAGAGAGAGAGAGAGAGAGAGAGAGAGAGAGAGAGAGAGAAAGATGATAGCTACAGTGGACTTTTATTCTCCTCTTTAGATTTCAGTCTAAGTTTGTTAAAACAAAAACCATAGAAACATACATGAAACAGATACTTCATAAATCTATACAATAATAAAGAGGAACCTAGAACAGGGGGAATAAATATCCAGGGTGTGAGGAACAACTAACAGGAAAGGCCCTTTGAAAACCTACTACAGGGAAAGCTTTCAAAAACACAAATATGAAAGGAATCTAAAATGAGGGAGGGAAAACAATATGATCAACATATATTGTGTCAAAAAACCCTTAAGTACAAATTTTAAACATTCACTAAAGGAAGTTAAAATCCACATATGAAAGTAAACAGACACCTCTCTCTGAAACCAAGGCACTTCAATTACTATAACACTTTCTAGTTCCTTCCGTTCTCCTGAATATATGTATACTTCCTTGTTATGCTTGTGTTCTCACCACCAATCCTGTTCTGGGAGATAGGTTCCTGCCCTATGCCCAGCTTTTAACCTTTCTTTGAAAGTTATGAAATAAAAAAGAATACACACTTTCATCCTGAGTTTTATGAATTTTTTTCACATGACCTGATGAAGACAATACAGAAGTACAGAGGTCTTAATACAACTCATAAAAGCATGTGCAAATACACACACACACACACACACACACACACATATATATGGATATAAATACATATGCTATATATACACATATTTACACACATATATATGCATACATAAGCATATATGTATATATCTGCATATATATGTATACATGTATATATGACACACACACATATATATAGACACACATATCTAAAAATATATACACATATTTCTATAAATATATATGCATGTATATTTATACTTATGTACATATATAAACATACATATATGTGTGTATATACATATACAAATATTCATACATATTGACATACACAAATACACACATACAGATATGTAAACATCACCTAATCATTCCTTTTGATGCATTAAAGTATTTGATACATTTTTAAAAATTCATTTGGTCTTTAAAACTACAAAAAGGGGATATTAGGGGTTTTTATCAATAAAATATATTAACCACAAAACAACCAACAGTTAAGATTAAACTTGAATGCTGAAAACCTGGTTAGGAACCAGTGTGGGCTTCACATCAAGGCTCTTATTGAGCAAAGTGATTAAAGTTCTACAGCAAACCTGAGTCAAAAAGTAAAACAGAGAGAAAAAGAAGTACAAAAAATAACTCATGGAGACCAGAAAGGAAGAATTAAAACTTCATCTTTGAAAATCATATACACAGGGCCAATGAGAGTTCCATCCCCCAAGCCCACGTAAGAGAAGGGCAGAGCAGACTCCTCAAATTACCCATTCAGCTTTGCACATACTGTGGCACAGGAGTCAATGCACACACAGAAGGAAAATTAAATACAAAACATGTCACATATGTTTTTTTTTTTTCAGGAACTCTTCAATCATAAATAGATAGTGCTCAAAAACCAGTCCAACAGGGTGATAAGATAGAAAAAAATAGTATAAAAAACAGTTTTGTGACTCTATATGAACACTGAATTCTCACATAAAGATTAAAAATACAGTAGCATTTACATTTAAAAATTGAATTACTTTAAAACAAGTCAAAATGCATAAAATGTTTATATCTTATATTCGAATTCAAAAAAAAACAGAGAAACTCAGGCTGCAGCTATGGCCCAATGGTTAGGAGCACGTGTTCTTGCAGAGGATTTGAGTTAGATTCCCTGCACCCACATAGTGCTCACAACCATGTATAACTCCAACTCCAGGTGATCTGGCACCCTAGTTTCACCTCCAAAAGCACCAGACACATAGATGGTGTGCATACACACATTTGAATAAAACCCTTACCACATGAAATAAAATACGTAAACCTTAAAGTGATTAAAGGAAAACTTAATATTATAATTCTGCTCTAAGAAAAACCATAATAAAAATAAACATATTCAGTGTTGAAATGAAGATTTTAAATACCATAATCAACAAACTATTATATTTAGACAGCATGATGAACACTTAAAATTTGGTACACAAAAAGTTCTTCCCAAGGACCTTAGTTCTATCCTCAGTACATATTGGGTAGCTCAGAGCTGCCTGCAGCTCTATCCCCAGAGGATCTAATCCCTGTTTTTTGCTTCTATGGACACTCATACATGCACAGACACACACATAAAAGTTAAAAATAACAATAGATATTAAACATTATAGCCAAAACAATCTAATGAAAAATTGGACAAAGAATATGAATATGCTTCATTGAAGATACGAAGAAGAAAATTATGCCCAGCCCAACATAGAAAATGTGCTTATTCACCAGAGAAATGCCAATCAAACCTCAAAAATGTCTTACTACATAAAGCAGATTGAGATTCTTAATAACTTCTATAAGAGTTAGACAAAGAAATAGCTTAGATTATTCAACTATTTCAAAATTGTGTATGGCTTTGTTCCTTTGGGGTTTTTTCCATGGTTGAAAAACACCTACTTGGTGTTTTTCACTGATTTCAGTCCCTTTCCCAAAGTAGCCAGGTTTTCTTGTTCTTGTAATCTATTTCCTATTTAATTTTACTCAAACTAACCTTACCTGTTATCATGCGTTCAATAGAATTTATTTACTTTCAATAAGATTTTTATTTTAACAATCAATTTACTTTTTCTTCAATATTTTATGTACTCTCAGCCCATACTTGATCTGTTACATTTCCTTATATCTTTCAAATACTCATTTTTCAATTTAAAACTTTGATTGCTTCATTAAGTTTCCCTTTTTCATTCATGCTGGCCTTTTAACAAAATATTCTTGTTTTATGGCAGTATATTTTATGTTTAGTATTCTTTTACACTATTTATTATCCCTAGTTCCTATTTTATTATTCATATCTATCATTCCTCGTTTTATGTTCCCTTTTCTCAGAATATTTCTAATATACTTTAGACAGAGCACATCTTATATTATTAATCATCTCAGAATTAGTTAAGATCATTTTGATGAAATATTTACACAGAAGTTCATTATAGTTATGGATCAGGCCAGACTAAAGGAATTCCTATGTCATGCCATTGTATGTGTAAATCATTTGGCTTTGATTTACCTCTGCCTTTACATATACCCAGAGGATGTTCTAAATTTAGAAACTCACTTCACTGTCCAACTCAGTCAAATCCAGTCCCCTATGAATACAATATCGCTCTATATTTTATTAGTCGCCCTCATTTTGTGGTGATGTCAAATAAGGATCATAAATGTCCTATTCCATAGTCATGAGCAAATTTCCAATATGTCAAATCATTTTATTATTGAGTTAGCACAAAATACAAATCTTGCTTTTGGAAAATGGATCTCTTGACTGTGACTGAGCTGAAAATTATATTCCAGCAGGCAATTTATTGAGTATCCAAAGTCCTTCATTAGAATATATACAGAAAGGATAGTAAAACCCATGGAAAAGATATAGACATAACTGTGTCTGAAGTGTTTCTAAGATGCCAACCTACAAGCTGACACTAAGAAACTGACTGAAGCTACAATTCCTACATTCATTTCTGAGAAGAGGAAGGATGCAACAGGGAGAAGCCTCATCTGCATACAGATATCCTGCTCACTATGAGATCAGTGGAGAAACTGACTCACTGCCCCGGATGAGTAAAAGAACACCTCCATAGAGCTTTTGCTTCTTATGTATTTTGATAAATGTGGTGGTTTGTATAAAAAAATAGACCCGATAGGTTCATATATTTGACTGATTAGTCACTAGGAAATAGAAATGTTTGAAAGGATTAGAAGGATTAGAAGGTGTAGCTTTGTTAGAGGAATGTGGTTGATATAGCCACTGTCACTTTCTTGAACAAAATTGATAGTCTCTTTCCCTGAAGGTATTAGTTACAAATAGCTTCTTTTTTAGGGTGAGAATTTGTGTCCACTTCCCCTTTATAGTGCTGGGCCTTTGTCTAGTTTTAACTTGTGCAGGACTTGTTTGTGCAGCTACAGCTGTTGATATAAAAATATGTCATTAGGAGTCATTTATCGCTATATTCCTTTTGTTGAATAATAATAGTAGGTTTCCTTAGACTAAATCCATCAGGTCTTTATTATGAATCTGTTCTTTATTGTTATCCTTAGAATGAAGTTTTTAAGAATGTATTTGTAATTTCTGCTTTGGGAAAGCAGAGGCAGACAGATCCCTGGGTCTCATTGTTCAGCCAGTCTGGTCAACTTGGCAAGTTCCAGGCCAGTGGGAGATCTTATCTTTAAAAAAATGGAGGAAAGTTTACAAGAAACAACACTCAAGGTAGTGGTCTCTCTTCCACATACATGAACACACACATACACAAATTTATCCCAACACACAAGAACATATTCAAAAAACACAACATGCATGAGCTTATGCCTGAACTGATAATACTCACAAAACTCCACACTATGTTAACAATTCAGGAATGTTTACCACATACTTGTAAATTCCACTAAAATTCCCAAATCTGAGCCCAATTTTAGTAAATCTACTAGCAAAAGCTTTAGAAAAGTTGGGGATGAGGGGCTTCTAAAGACATACAAAAGAATAGAGAAAACCAGACAAGGCAAGACAAGGGGGAAGGAAGCCACAAGCAGATCCATAATAAACATAATATTACATAAGAAAAGCTTTGGACAGCTAGGAAAGAAACATTATGATGCCTTATGGTATTTATAAGACTTGAAACTAGATTTTCAGCAAATTTTGCCAGTCAGGCTCTACAGCAGCAGATAATGTAGTGATTATGATTAAAGTACTTAAAGAAAGCAAACATAATAAGAGTTTAGAGAGTATTTTAAATCAGTAGCATAGGATACCCTCTGGGAAGGTGAAGAATAGTTGATGGGTATAAAATTCTTATTTAATTGCTGAATTAAGGTGACATGATGCTTGAAGAGAATCAGCACGTAGTAACAGTGTGTTCTGATAATGTAGGTAAAACATAACAATCACAAAAGAAAAGATAGAAGGAGGAAAATATGAAAGTGGAATAGCTTTATTGATCTCCTTGTGGCTTTTATCTAGGATGAAAGAATACTCCTTCAGAAAGTGAATGGGAAGAAGAGGTCACTAGTTCACTCCAATATTGCTAATAAGTGGGAACCAAGAGAAGATAACGAAGCAAGGACAAAGGAACTTGCAGTGCTGAGAAGAGTTTTGTATAAAGTAAATATTAGTATCACATGTAACCTTTGGAATACACAAAATAATACTCATGAGGAAAAAAGAGAATAACAGAATTAAGAGATATTGGCTTCTGCAAGATTATGAAAAATAAGCAGTTGAGGGAGCAAGGAGAGAAGGCTCTCTTCCTTGAGAACATCGTTTATAGGTCTGGGTTGTACTGTACTAATATTACCTTCAAATAATATTAACAATATTAACATTATCAGTGGATTAACACAAAGGGACACAAGCAAGTGAACCTAAATACATGTTCAGTTACATACCTAATGCAAGGAACAGTAAGACAAAGTAATTAACATACACCTCCTAAAGAAATAATAGACAAAGTAATTAACATACACCTCCTAAAGAAATAATAAAAAAAAATACAATCAGAATCTAAAACTGTTCCCACCAGTTACAATTCGTGGTAGTGTTGAAACTGAGAAATGGCAACTGCATGTTAGGGAATGAAGCAAAGGAGTGATTATGGAATGTTCTATCATTTCCAACTTAATGAAAATTGAAATTCCTAGTGGGGCATAAAAGAGAAACAAATAGAATATACAAAGCAAATACACACACATACACACACACACACACACACACACACACACCAAGGCTAAGGAGATAGCTCAGTTGGTAAGCGCTTGTCACTCAAGCATAAGGACCTGAGTTTAATTCCCACTCCCCATGTAAAAAGAAAGGTTAGGGGCACACACCTGTAAACCCAGCACAGGAAAAGCAAAAGGGAGAGGAACCCAGGACTCACTGGCCAGCTCAATGAGTTTCAGCCCAGAAATCAGAAAATAAAAGGGATGCTTATAAAAAATAAAATAAAACCCTAGAGTAACTTCTATTACATACGTACACACACATGCATGCATACACACACGTACACACCACCCATACATACACTCACATAAGCATGCATCCATATGTACATATATACATATACAGGTATGTTCACATAATCACACACCTGCACACACACACACACACACACACACACCACACTCATATATACTCAAATGACAACTGTATACCCATACACACACATACTCAGTCACTCTGATAACATGCATACATATGCACACACAAACACACATACAGATACCCATGCACATACAAGGAAACAAGTAAAGCCTCTATTTTACTCACTGTGAAACTCATAGAAATAATTTAATAAGTTTACAATGGAATTTATCCTCTGAGTCCTGAATCTCTTCACTCTTAAAAACAATAAGCAGACCAAAATCCATGAGCATCCTGCCACTCAGACTACAGTCTCCGTACAGTGAGTACCATCTCACTTTGCAAAGAATGGCTGGTTTAGTTCTGTGCTCACCTACAATTTGGTGTCCCAAAGAAAACTACCAAGGACTGTTCAGTGAAAACTGAATCCAGTTTGACTTTTCTCACTTCCAAAGCTGGGACCATTTAGTAGAAATTACCACTCCACCAAAATGCCATGGATTACAATGTGTCAAATACATGTTAAGTATTAACTCAAATAAAAACATCATACACCCAATTGATTACTATACTTATCATTCCGTGTCTGAATTTGAAATAGTGGCAAAGAACTGAGAAAAACCAACCAATCATATGTACCTTTCTCAATCACTTAATCTGCATAATATTCAAATCAAGAAAAAGGGGTTGTTTCTTCATATGGAAACTTCCTAGCTAATAGATGTATAAGGATGTCAGGAGTAAAATATCTAACCAGACCAAGAATTGATCCTAACAATAGTATCAGTGACAGTTAACAGCCAGGCATCGTGTGCCTTTGAAAGAAGAGAGAGACTTTACTTGTGAAATAGTCATGCTGGGAACATTGATTATCAATGTAATGAAGCTATTAGGTCAAACTGACAATTTACAGGAAAAAAGAACCTTTACATGCCTCTGAGGAGAACCAGTCAGCAAATCCTAGAGTATGAGAAGCTAAGTTACAAAATAACTCAGATTCACATAAATAATTTTATTTTATATGTGGAAAGGAAGGGAGAGCAGCTATGAAATGTTGGAGCAGATGGGGAAGAAGCCTAAAGTTAAAAACAAACAAAAACTAAAACGAAACAAAACAAAACAACCGTGAAGTCATCATTAAGTTGCAAAATTTCAATCTGATTGCTATTTGGGGAAAAATGTGCTACTAGGGGCCGGAGAGATTGTTTAGAAGCTTAAGAGCACTTGCTGTGCTTTCCAGAGGACCTGGGTTCATTTCTAGCATTCTCATGGCTGCTCATAATGTGGTATATGGACATTTATGCAAGCCAAACACCTATACACATAAAATAAATAATTTTTAAAATTATACTATTAAAACTAATTTAAAAATCAAATTAGAACATTTAAGAGATTGAAAATTTTTTACCATTAACTAATATTTGATGATAATGAACAAATATTGTTAATGCTTTTGCCATTATAATTTATGTCACAATTTAAAAATGATTTTGGAGACATACTCATTTGTCTACAAATTAGGATGCCAGTTCTAGAATGCCTGAGATTAGCTCTAAACTAATATTCCCGAGTATGTGGGTGGGAATGGAGCTAGATTAGTTTTAATTGTTAACTTGTCAATTAAGCCATGGCTCACGAGTTCAACAAATGTTTCTAGGAACTTCGCGTAAGTTCAAAATGTTCTACAGTAAAATGTATAAAAGATTAATGTGAAAGAGAAGGGATAATGATAAAATTCTCTTTGACCATCTTTTTTTTTTTACATAAGGTGGTTTAATGTAAAGCAAAACACACTTAAAAGAGAACTGCTATCAAATAAAGTGATGTACCATCTCTTCCTCTGTGTAGGGAATAAATTACTTTATGTTGACTTTATCCCAAAGGAGACTGTCATGTACCTCAAGCTACAATAATTAATTCAAAATAAACACAATACATAAAGAGAAACACCCAGAGTTGGAGGAGAGAGAGAGAGAGAGAGAGAGAGAGAGAGAGAGAGAGAGAGAGAGAAAGAGAGAAGCTGAAAATGTTCGCATTCCATTCTCTTTACAAACTATACACAGTTGTCACATACACACTCTGTACTTGAGGACCACTGTGTAAAGAAACTTTGTCCCAGGGCTACGGGAAACCAGGAGACAGCAGATCCATCACAGCACAGACTTACAAGTTCCACTTGTAGCCTTCACTTTTTTGTTTGTTCTTTGACCATCTCCAAGATTTAAAGTTATTTTTATCGTGCTCACCACAAATTACCCTCCTTCTATGCCCCCACTCCCTCTGAATATCATCATTCATATCTTTTCCTTTGTGACCGAGCTTAATTGAGGTTGATGCATGAGCATGGGTGGAAGGTGCCTACTGAAACATGGGTACACGTGGCCAGTAGAAATTGCTTCTAATTCACCTCAGCGGTAACTTCCAATAGCTCAGGGACAGAACATCTGTCCCCAGCCCATTCCTGAATGCTAAAAGGCCCAATTTTATTCAGGTATTATGCAAGTAACCTATATGGGTATAATGTCTATGTCAGATCCAAAAGACAAGATTTCACATCAATCTTCTCAACAGGCTATCTCTTAAATCTTGTCTCCTTTTAATGATGTTCCCTAAGCTTTGGAATGGTGGTGCACATACCCCTTGTAGGCCTAACCTCTCAGTAATTCCTGTTATCTGCACTTGATCAGTTTTGAGCCTCTTAATAAATACCATTTAAAAAAATAAAGAAGAAGCTTATGTTATGAATGCTGAGACCAACACTAATCCATGGTTCTAAACATAAGTATTTTGAGGCAGTTTGAAAACATGCTTGTGTAAGGAAACACCAGTAGTATATTCTTCCTAGGGTCTCTTACAGTGACATCCATGAACTTTTAACAAGATTTACAGTTTGAGACATAAATTGCAAGCAAGAAGCAACTAGTTAAACTCATAACATTCATGCCACAGTTGCACCACAATGTGTGTGTTGCCTGTCATGTCAGTGTTATATCATGCAAGTTCCAGAGCTGGAGAAGCCCACTGATGGCTTCCCAGCTTCAGCAACCTCCATAGCATCTCCCAACACTTTGAAAGGGAGCCAACAGGAAGGAAGCTCCCCATTCAGTTCCAACTTGGTTTCTCTACATCCTACAACCATTTCTATAGTGGTTTCATCACCTAAACCTTATCATCTAGTTGTGATAGGCAAGTAAAAGCACTAGAAATAAATCCACATCATTTCAGGAGTTTCTGCAACCTCGCTGATCAACAACTCAAAGAAGGTCTCCCCATTCCAAAGTGACAGTTCAAAATAGTTTTTAACTAAATCTCAAGAGTTTGGCAAAAATACATTTTTAGCATTGTTTGGAAAAATAAGGAAATGTGAGCTGGGCAATGGTACAGTTACAGAGAGCCTTAACTACAAGCAAAATTATTCACAGAATGTAGATAAATCATAGTGGCAGACCCGAGAGGAGAATGTGGTCTGCCAGACTTGTATACTTCCCCAATCAGCACTTTATCACAATTGAATAAAGGTACATACGCCATGCTTATTAATTTTTACAAGAACAAACCTGAGAGTCATTGACAAATAATACAAACTTAAATGAAGATTTAGAGAGATAATATCTTGAAAAATAAGCTACCATTGATGATATTTTATATGTATAAATGAAGAGCTATAAAAGGTAACAGGACATAAACTATGAAGACTGTTCTCTGTTGCTGGCTCAGAAAATGCCATTATATCTCCAGCTGTGGGTTGTGAAGATACCAGCCCAATTCCAGGCCCATGTCTGCAAGTATCACTGCTGTCCTGGGTTCTGCCAAGAAACTTTAAGAGTTCTGCCTTTCAAGTTAGAGTTTGGAATCCCAGAAAACCCTGCAAATATGTATCTTCCTGCAGTCTGCATCTGAGCTTAATTGAGATATCAACTATGCAGCTAAGCAGGAAATCAGAGTGTCAACAAAGACGACCAGTAATATTATCTTTGAAACAAGAGTGAGTTACAAATAAGACACTGTGAACTCTACTTTTCATCCAGAGAGAAAACTGGAGTCCAAGAGCCAAGGCATTATACATGATCTGTATCACTGTCTGATCACTCACCTCCGTGGTTTTCAAAGTGAAAAGTGAAATCTTTAGACAGGAACAGAGCAACCAAAAATTCAAGAGGGGATGATCCCTCAGGAAGATCTCACTGAGATAGATAAGAAACATTTATTCCAGTAATATTCCAGAGAATATCATTCGGAAGAGAGACATTGCCTCTTTCTGTGGGAGGGCAGGATGATTGCTTTCTCTAGCCCTGAGAAAAATTCCTTAATCAATACCAAAGCTTGTCTTAAGGACCTTCCCACTGTATTTGTTTCCCTGTACTGATGGCTAACCTATATCTCTCTATATGACTCTCATAGCTAATTATTTTTTAAAAATTCAGACTTAAAAATTTTGTCCTAAAATTATTTCATATTGTAACTTTTAAGACATTTCTGAGCTAAATCCATTTTCATATGTTATAATTTTTTCTTTAAGGAACAATATTTTAGATGTCTTTCATAATGTCTGAAATTGCAAATTTTGAAAAAAATAAGAACTAAAAAGATCACTTTCATAGACACAGAAAAATAGTGTAACAGCAGATTATATGGACAATGGGAATTCAATATGCTGCAGGTTTAGGGAACCATCAACAAGGGAGTATATCACAAGTGTTTTGTTTAGAAGAGCAGTCTTTGCATGACTAGGTGAACACTTTGGCTGTTATACTGATCAGGATTCTCTAGAGTAACAGAATTATTGGATTGAATAATATTGAATTATTGGAATATATATATATATATGATTATATCATGTATAAATGATTAAATCATATATACACACACACATAATTTATAAGAATAACTTAAAGGTTTCAGTCCACAATCCAACAGTGGCTGGATACAAACCAAAAATTCACAAATCCAATGGGGCTGGATGTCTCAGTTGGTCTTCAGTATATATACTAGAATCCCAAAGAAGTAGGTTAAAATGCCAGTAAAGGAATGGACTTATTAACGAGAGCAAGCAGGCAAAAGCAAAAGCTTCCTTGTTCCATGTCCTTATTGCAGAAGTAGAGATTTAGATTTGCAAAGAGTAATGGTTTTTTTTAAAGATCAGAGTTTCCTGGACTAGTTTCTTTCTTTTTTTATTGTTTCTTTTTTCTTTTTCTTTCTTTTTTTTTTTTTTTTTTTTTTTTTTTTGTTCATTGGTGTCTTGCCTGAATGTATGCCTGTGTAATGGCATTGAATCCCCTGGAAATGACTGAAATTACAGACAGCTGTGATCTGCCAAGTGGATGTTGGAAATTGAACCCTGGTAATCTGGAAGAGCAGCTAGTGCTCTTAACTGCTGAATGTTGCTTGAACCAGTTTCTTTAAGAAACTATGAGCTTCATAATCTCTAAAAAAGTCATAATATCACTGATTTCTCTTATTAGAAATCTCTTCCATCAGGGAAGACAATGACCAAATGACCTTCATTGGCCTTTTATAATGTGATATTCTTTTATTAATTATACTAACATATGTAAGATTTATGAGACTTCTATCAGCCTTTCTATAGAACACATATGTATTTTCTATTATCTATTTATGAAAAAACAATTAAAAGGCAAAGAAAACTCACACCATCTTAGATTTTTCCCTGCTTTACAAATATTCTTTCCCTTTTGATTTCTCAGTCTAACTCAGCCAGCTAACGCACCCAGCATGCTGTTGTCACGCACTTAGTAACATCTCGTGTACTGGCCAAATTCTCCATTAAACCCTTACAGTTTGTGAATCAGCAACTTTCTAATTGATTGAAGTTCCTTCTTCCTTTCCCCACTGAGTGCCAAGCAAAACTTCAGAACAAATATATGACTCTATTCCACTGAGCATCAGCTGAAGCCAAACTCCTTCACAGACAATACAACTGAAGCCGACCCAGAGTTGGAACATCCTATCTGTCTGAAACTTAAATGTGTGAGTGCCTGCCTAGAATCAGAAATGTATTTTTTTCTCAATACAGCAGAATGTGTTTTGTCAAACTTAGGTTTTTAAGATGTAACCTTTGTAACCCTAGTTTCCCTCACTCTAAGCTATGATTATCAATCTACTTTTCATTATAGCTGTATTGAGTGGCTACCTGACACATGCTGTGAATGAAAAGTAAAGCAATCATACTCTCAATAGTCTATGATCTAGTTGAGGATAGGGGCATCAGGGCAGCATTTATAATATACCATAACCTGGACAATTTGAATTGTGATAAGCTACAAATGGATACTCTATCACATTGTGAGTGCATATTAATGATGGAGTTTGACCTTCTGAAGGGCAGGGGCTGCTTCCCTAATGACGTGACCCTGAATCCTCTCAGTATTAAGTAGGCATCTCCATGGCTAAAGCAGCAAGGGAAAAGCACTCCAGGGGTACAAAATTGCAAAAGCTTTTTGGTAAGACCAAATTTCATAGCAGATTAGAAGTGATCAGTGTGGTTGGAACTCAGAAGGGCAAAATTAAAAGACTCTACTATGAGATAACCTTTAAAGTAATCATTAAGAGCAGATCCTCATACACCCTGCATAGAGTGAGTAATGAATGTAACTGTTGTGGGAATTTCATATGACATTGTCCTGATTAACTGACAAGAAAGGACAAATATGACGAGGGAGGGGAAGCCACTCAATCTGCTGTGGTGCAATAGTCCCATTTTATTGGTTTGACTATGGGCATGATGAATCTCATCATTAGTCTTCATATTCTCCCCCAGGTTAAAAAATAGATACATTATTTCCATCTCATACTCTAGGTGCCATGATAAAATTCTTCTCTGTAGGAAAAGATGATAGAATTTGAATAGGTTAAGATATTTCTGTTATCTCTACAGTATATTTAAAGACAATAGGAGAGAGATTTTTACAGGCATTTATTTTAACAACTTGGCCTATGCAGTAGCAGGCGAGGACAAGTTCAGGTTTTGGAGGTAGACCAGGAGACTGAGTTTTCTGGCAGTGTTTCTAAGCAAGTTCTGAGGCAAAATTTTTTCTTCTGAGTAAAATACTTTGGCCGTTAAGACCTAACTGATGGGATGAGACCCACTCAATTTATTAATGTTAGGGTGATGTATCTTAAAGTGAACTGATTATAAATGTTAATTCCATTTACAAAAAAAATTTACAGAGATAACTAAACTGTTCTGGGAAGCAACTGGTTCCTATACTCAACCCAAGTAAACATGGAAAATGAATACCTAGATAGGTCAGACATAAATCCATCTTTTTCTACCTCAGAGGATTCAACCAAGTTTGACATGTTGAGATCTATGAACAAATTGATATGAATATATATATATATATATATATATATATATATATATAATGTATATTGATATGAATATATATATATAATTTATTAAGGATATATATATCCTTAATAAATTAGGTTTACTAAAATATTCATCATATTTTCTTCCCCAAGGTTAAAAAATATATATATATATTATTTCTATATTTCCCTGGGCCCTCTACTATGCTTGATGCTCCCTTCCAAAGTTGCAAGATTCTTGGATTTATTGAGATAAATATAGACACTAAGACTGATGGGCTCTGTATTATGTTAATTTTAGTTCTCACCTTGTTTCATGATCTGTTTATCAAGATCAAGGTTTTCACCACGTAACATTAGTCTGGCCAACTTCTCAGCACAATTGCTCAGACCTTTATTGACAAATGGTATTCAGTAAAAGAGCAGGAGTGTTACTTCATTATGAACCCCTAGGCAGTATATACACAGCTTTTCTTGGGATTAATATTGTCAAACACATAGAGACATTGTTTTGTGTTTTTATATTTTAGTTTGATATCTTCATTTCTCATCCTATTTGAATTTACTAAGAATAAGTAGTAGAACCATTATAAAGTGTGTGTGTGTGTGTGTGTGTGTGTGTGTGTGTGTAAGAATATAAGCCAACTGATATATTGCAAAAATTAAAATTAGACAATTTTTTTGTTTCTACTTCTTATGTTTGTTTAAACATTGTGGCCCACAGTTCCCCACAAATACACATGCAGATATATGTATGTGGTCAGTACACACTAGTGTATATTTCAGTGGTATAGACAAGATATTCATTTGTAAGCTGAATGTATATCTTCCTGAGATGCCAGTTCCACTACAATATTTGAAGAAAAAAATGTGAACTGGAAAATAACGTTTTATAGCTTGTTCTTGTCCCTTTACAATACTTTTATTACCTTCAACAATGAATTCTACCTTTTTGACTCTTTTTTACTTGAAAACTGCCATAATGAAGCCTAATTCTTTGTATGCTAATAAAAATAATTTTTAAATGAAAATAATAGATATTAAAAAAGATAAAAAGGCTCTAACTTAGCTTTGTTGTTGAGCAGAAAAGCAGGGAGAGGCATGAATCTCTAGAACAGCCATCTTAGTCACTTGCTTATACACACCACAAACCTTCCTACTATTTGATACAGCCATCCAACACCTGCTGTCTTATGCCCACCCAACTCAAGTTGAGAGAGAAGCAAGGGGTCTTTGGATTTCAGGCTGCTGAATGCCTCCATCTTTTCCTTTTATCTGGAGTTGATTTTAGGAATATGTCACACTGCATTTTTGTAAATCAGAATCCAAAACATAAACACATGAGACATAAATCTCCAACGTAATCTCCTAAAACAAATATTATTATGGAATGGGCTTTAAGGGTCACCAGAACTAGCAGATAATATATAACTGTAAAGCTGTTGTTACAGCAGACTTCAAAGCATGCCCCTCAACTCCCAGGGTACACCTGTTCAACATACTCTGCCACTCTAAATCCTCAATCTAAAGCCTCAGCAGCATGAGCTTAGTGATCAGTGGAATGGTCTTTTGTCACAAATTTTACCAGCTGAACCCACAAAGACTGAAGCTCACTGGTCTGTAACTCCTGGATTCCCAAGGGGCTCTTCTCAGTCATTGTTGGGAGTTGCTTTGACAATTGCACAGCATAGTGGCTTGTTTATGGCAGCTTGCGTATTTATGCCAATGACTCCACAATTTCACTCTTGAGTTCCTTTAAATGTCTCTTGATAAGTCATTAACTGAATGGGGCCTAAGGGACCTGAGAGATGCTGGGAATGCAGGACAAGGAAGGACTAAAGCAAAGAAGAAAGAGAAAGGAGAGGAGGAGAAGGATGAGGAGTAAGAGTAGTACTGAGGAAGAGGAGGAGGAGGAGGAGGAGGAGGAGGAGGAGGAGGAGGAGGAGGAGGAGGAGGA
>JADRCH010000149.1:2793635-2815114 GCA_019843965.1 Rhynchomys soricoides | reverse complement strand
GAGGAGGAGGAGGAGGAGGAGGAGGAGGAGGAGGAGGAGGAGGAGGAAGTGAAGTGAATCTTTCCCCAAACAACAGCATCTGAAAAACAATGTTATAAGCCAGACATGCAATAGGGATCAAATACATAGACCTATAGAGAAGAGTGTAAGATAGATTGTGAAGTTCAAACAGCCAATGGCAGTGTACATGGGCACATACTATGGAGCTAGGATTTTAGTAAGTAGGGAAGAAAGAAGCACACACTGGGGGACACAGAGCCTGGTAGTGAAGAAGCAGTTGGTCAGTGAGTTCATGTCTTCTCACATGGTTTGTACTGAACCTGAGCAGTAGGAGCTACTTGCAGCAAACAGATGTCATTCTAGGCAGTAAATTTCAGGACAGGTGGAACGAAAGCATTTCTCATGAAAATCAAAATGCAGGATAGATGGTAGCAAGCCAAGTTATTTATCTTCATCTGGTTTTTCAGTTACATGGAGAACACTCCTAGCATTTGCAGGCATGTGATCTAGCACATCTGATCTGTCTTTGTTAAAAGAGAATTTGGAACTGGTGATTCCATTGAAATCTTCCTCAGAAAGCTGCCGGGCAATGAGATTATTTCTTCTAGTCCCCTCCCAGTCTCCAGCACCTCTTCACACCACAGCTGTCAAGTTTGTTTCTCTCTGGTTTTGTGCCTTGGCTGCTGTCAAATTAATTATCCTCAGCATTCAGTCTTCTGTAGTTTTTCTCTGAATCATATTTTGGGCTTGTCTCTTTTTCCCCATGCCAACGACGTCTGCTATGCTAGACTACCTTTTTTTCAAGTCTTCACTGTTCTCCTTCCTGTAAAGAGTTCTCCTCTTTTTGACATTTATTTCTCAAGGCTTCCAGGCATTCCCGAATTTTTAATAAGTTGTCTCAAATGGCTTCTTTTATTATTTTTCTTCAATCTCAAAATCCATGTTTATGATAAATATATTTTTCTTATTTTTCATTTTTGTATGATAGTAGGTTGTTGGGGGATCTTTGTAGATGAAGAAGGCACAAATTTTTATTCCTTACCAAAATCAAGGCAATATAGATAGTTTCTTGGTGAATTAAAAGTTAGCCCCGTCTAGCAATAGACATAGCTCATCTAACGAGCATGTTCTTAGTATTCTTATTCTGGACTAAGTGCTTAGAGTGGACACTTGCAATTTCTCCACACTACTCCTCTATCTAATTTAGTTTCCAAGACTGGGCACTGGTTTTACATTTTAGTAAATTTGTTGGTCACAACTTACCCACCACGTTGCCTCATTCTTCATCCTATTAATCACTCTACCATTGTCTTGAATTTTTTTTTATCCTGGAAGCCACACATTCATTGAACAATTAACTAAGAAGTCCTTACATGTCAGGCACTCAGCCAAGTCTAAAGAGACCTGGCAGTCGCCAGGGAAGAGACAATTGCAGCCATTATGGAGCTGGAAGTCCTTCAATGCTGCCAGTCACTGCCAAGCAAACATTTATGATTGTTGAAGATGCATTTATAGGTCATAAAGTAGTTTTATTGTTTTAAAATTGTCTGTCACTTGATGTCATCAAATAACTACTTTGTCGCCTGCACTTCCTTCCAATAAGCTTACTCTGCTGAATCTGAGGCACTGAGGTGGTTAGAGGAGATAAAGTAAAAGCTGGGAGCATTTTCCTGTGGAATGTGCAGTACGCCATTTTCCCTCGGAAACAAAGTGCCACACTGTAACTTTGAAGTCAAATCTGCATAGCAACGAGAGAGGAGGGCTTCTCCAAGTCTCATTAAGATATTTTTATTAAAAACATAAAAGAAAAGACCTCTAATCACCAAAACAAACTCGAACCAACAGTAAAAACTGCAGTGAATCTAAGACTACTCAGGTTTTGTCTTCTTGTCAACAGAGCTGACATGCTGTTAGTCACTTGCTCATTGTTCTAATAAAACACCCAGGAAAACAAGTTAAAGAGAGTGTGCTTTGACTTGGCTTTTGGTTTCTGAAGTTTTAGTCCATAGTCTCGTGGCCTTATTCATGTATGCTAGTACTGAGAAAACTGTTTATTCCTGGCACCTGTCAGGTAGGCAGAAAAGAGAACAGGATGAAGGACAGAACAGGATGAAGGACAGAGCCAAGGCATATCCTTCCAAGCCACTGCCCCTTCAAGTGTCTAATTAAGCCAGTTGAGCTTTCAACTCATTGATCTCTCCCGATCCAATCACCTTTGAATAGCTCAACCATTTACATCTAGGGACCAAAGTTCAATATATAAGCTTTTTAGGGAAAATGCATATCCAAGTTAACACACACACACACACACACACACACACACACACACACACACTGAAAAAATACAAGCACAATGACACTTTCTTATTGTCTTTCATTCTCACCTGTAATTTAAAATCTCTAGTACTGGTCAAGCAAGGCTACAGTTGTGCTGGTGAAAATTTGAGTTACGGACACATCTCAGTCATTGAACTCTTGAATTCATCATGGCTGTGAATGTCTGCATAAGTCATGCACAGGATCAAACTAGTCAAATTTCTGATAAAGATATAAATTGAAGAGGGGCTCACAAGATCCCCCTTACAGCTGAGGAGCTTTGGCAGTTGAAGGCTTATGGGGAGTAAGTTTTCTTTCGGAAACTGATCCATGCTAAGTTGTCCATGGGTACCAGTGAATGACCCTACACCCATGCACATACATGCAGCATTGATTGTAGTCATTGAGCTATGAAAAGAGGACATGCTCTTGGAAGGGAAATGTGATGGTGGAACCTGAGAGGGGGAGCATGACATCAACATGATTGAAATGCATTGTATAGCTCATGTATGAAATCCTCAAAAACTAAAGCGTTTTAAAATCCCTCACATCATAAATGTATCATCTTATCATTGTTAACATAAACCTCAAGAGTTATAGGTGCAGTTAGGCTAACATGAAAGAGATATTCAGAATTCTACCATTTTGCAGAATTGAAACTATGCATTACACAACTCCCTGTTCCTCTTCCACGATTCCCTGATAGCTACTAATGCATTTTTATTTATATAGATTTGACCACTTTTAAACCTATTGATGGAGTTTGGTAATATTCTTTTTTGATTGACTGATATTATTTATTATAATGTCTTTCAAGTTCAGACAAATTTTACCTTGTGACAAGATTTTCCTCCTTTTTAATGATGAATAAATTACCATAGGTTTTAAGTGTACACCACATTTTGCTTATCCACACATCTGTTGGTAGACTTTTGGGTTGATTCTACCTTTTGGATAGTTTGAAATACACTTCTATGAACGTGACTAGGACAATATTTTCTATTTGGCAACTTAGACTTCAATTATTTTGAATATTCACTCAGAAATGGGGCAGATGGGTGATATAATTATTCTAGTTTTAATTTGTTGAAAAGTTGAAGTGTTTCCCACCTTTACCATATCATTTCCAATTCTACCCTCTGTGCACAAGCTTTCCAACTACCTCTCACCCTGCCCAATACTTTTTGTTTTCTGGACATGTTTATAGTAATCATCAGAATAGGTAGAAATGCTATCTTGATATGATTTTTATTTACATTTCACTGACAATTGATGATATTCACTTTCTCGTAGTCATTTATGCACATCACCTTTGAGATACTGCACATCCAATTCCTTTATTTTTAGATTGGGTTATTTGGGTTGGATTATAGATTAATTTTAGGAACTCTTTATATATTGTGAATTTGTAAAATATGTGCCTTGAACACCATTTTTCTTTCAACCTGTAGATTATCTTTACTGTGTTGCTTATGTCCTTGGACAAGCAAACTTTCTGAAGGTAGTTGCAATCTCACATGTTTAATTTTGCTTTGTGTATTCTTGCAGATGTTAGAACCTATAAATCCCTCTCAAGATTGATAGCATAGACACCTCCTCTTATGTTTATTTTTTTTAAATCAAAGCTTTGTAGTTTAGAATATTCCATTTATGTTTTTAACTAATGTTCAGGTTAAATGTATTTGTAGTCTCAGAGTCATGATGGCTAATATTAATTGTCAACTTGGCTACATTAGGAGATAACTAAACACCAAGCAGCAGGATACAACTGAAGGGGTTGGGTTTTTGCAGAGGGGTTGGATTATTTGAGGTAGGAGACTCACCTTAAATCTGAATTATTTGAGGTCAGATCATTTGAGACCCACATTATATATGGGCTACACCTGCTGGTGGCAGCCCCCAGGACATGGAAAGGAAGGTTGGGCTTTCATCCTGCTTGTCTTCACTCACTGACAAGTTCATCAACCTCTTCATGATTCCAATGTGGACTGAAAAACTGATAGCTCTCTAGAACCAGACAGGGACTCTGCAGTGTTAGACTAGAACTGCTGAGAGATCCAATATTGTGGACTGAATAACCACTGGTTCTTAGGCCTTCCTGTATAGCAATTGGTAAACTACTCACACCACAGCCTATAAGAAATTCTAATAAATCTTATTTTAGTATATACTAAATATATACTATATTTAATATATATTTAATTAATGTATACTATATTTAATATATATGTATACATATGTGTGTATAAAGTTATATGTGTATGTATGCACACATATATATATTATACACACACACAGACAGATATATATATATATATATATATATATATATATATATATATATACCTGTCCTGTTACTTAGAAAAGCCTGAATATTACAGAGTCCAACATAAACTTTCACTAACCAGTTTCCCAGAATTGTTACCTCACTCCTCTTTTTCCCACTGAGTGATGTTGGTACCTGCCATGACTTACATTGGTTGGAAACTTGACAAGGTCAGGAGTCATCCTGAAGACAAATCCAGGAGCTTACCTAGATTGGGTTAAGGTAGGAAGAGAGAGACAAAGGCCTTCCCTTATTAGGGTATGGGGAGTAGAACCCTGACCTGGGCCCTGGAGTATACAAAAGGGAGAATGAGCTGAGTATTCACACTTACTGCTTTCTGCTCCTGACTGTGTACATGGTGTAGTTACCTGCCTTCTGCATTCTAGTTCAGTTATACTTTCCATGTCATGATAGACTTTTTTCCCTGAATTATACATGAGAAGAACCCTTTTTTCCTTAAGTAAGTTATATTTGTCAAGTATTGCTACAACAACAAGTAACTAATGCAGCTCCCTTGTTGAAAGACAAATATCCCGGGGCTTTTTCTGGGCCCCTATTCTATTGCCTGTTGTATGATTGACACTGTTTTGGCCATTGAGGATATTTTGCCATTCTGTAAGAATGCTAGATTTTTTTTCTGGAAAAACAATTATCGTTAAAGTTTGACATTGAATATGTTAAGTATGTAAATGACCTTGAGTAATATGGACACCTGAACACCAGCGTCTTCTACCCGTTCCCTTGAGAATGTCTCTGCATTTATTTTCTTTGTCTTCTTTTAGCAGTGTGACATAGTTTTCAGTGTACAATGTTATTTCCTATCTAGTTAATTTTATGTCTAAAAATTTTTGATATTACTGTTTACTGAATTACATTGTGATTTTTTCTTTATGGATGCTTGTTGTATAGAAACATAACTGATATTTGTATGTTGGTTGTACATGCTAAATGGTGGCAAATTTATTATTTCTAATACTTTCTTATAATCTGATACTTTTGAAGTTGATTGTAATCCTCTTTATACCATCTTTTAATACAAATTCCCCCTTTTACTCTATGAACTCTTGGAAATAAATATGTATCAAAGTCTACAGAATAAGATGTAGCATTTTTATAAGGTTCGTATGCACAAGGTGAAATTCTGCTGCTCACATACATCATTTCATTTGATCTTTACAACAACTACATCCATGTGTCATTTCCATTTTACAGACTAAGAGTCTGTGGAATAGGATTTCAGTGACTGTCAAAGATTATTTACTAAGTAGTAGTAAATCCAAAATATGAATAAGCATTGTAAGTACAGTTTCATCTAGAAAGCAGAGAATAACAATGCTCAAGTCACGATTAAGAATGGAGCACAATTCCTGCTCATCTTGTATGGAAATGTTTGGTGTACAGTGCTGTCTCTGAGTTAAATGTTGTATAAAGAAAGGCTGATGCAGAAGAGGAAGTGCTAAGAATTTAGAGTGGAGCTTCATCTTCCCCACTTAACTAGTGATTTCCATCCACTTCTGTGTTTTCCAAATCAATTTTCTCCATTTTCTGGGATCATTCTCCTCACAGAGATCATAGGTGTTTAGTTCTAATGCTATTTTACCTTTCACTGTACTTCACTTAGTAATTATTCTCTTTAACCTTCAGTATCTCCTTCATTTTTCTTCTTAAGCACTAAACTAATAATGACTTGTGTTCTTATTTATAGTAAATAACATAGTTGCATCTAGAAGGGATTTTTTTCTCTTCATAATGGTGACTGAACTTTTTTGAAAACATCAGTAGAGCATCCATTTCATACTCTCACTGGCTATCATAATAATGGTTACATTTGCAGATACCCAATACAAGGTGAATACCTCAAACAAGCACATTTGCTTCGTAGGACTGCAAAAACTAACTCTGAACTTCAGCTAAAGAGATGGCTAGAGTTCTGGAAGTGCTTGTCTCCTAAGCAGGAGGACCAGAGTTCAACCACTCAGAGTTCAAAAGAAAGAAAGAAAAAAAAGAAAAAGAAAGAGAAAAAAGCCACACAATTGTAAGCCCACATTGGGGAGACAAAGCCAAGATGACCTCTAGTCAGTCAAGAGTGTGCTCAAGGCCAAGAAGAAATTCTGTCTCAAATGAGATGTATGGTGTTCCTAAGGGTGACACATGAAATGATCCTCTGGCTTCCACATTCATGTATATGCACACATATCCTACACAGAAATATAGAGCCCTCTACATGCATGTACCTGCTGGCGGCACATGAGCATGCACAGATACACATTTCAACTGACAACAAAACAAACAAAGAAAAAACCTGACTCACCCTTTTGGTGAGCTTCCCTGGTTAGTATTTCTCTATATCCTCAGCTTGGATTGTTCCCACATTTCATGGGTGAGCACAATGATGTCCCTTCTCTGTCCCATCTTTGGCTTTATTTGACTGGTCCTGATTTACATTCTTTGTGAAATAACATTTAAATTGTAAGTATTTTCTTATTTATGAGTTCTGTGAGTTATCATAGCAAATATTCTCTGTCCTAAGGGGCAGAAACTATTCTGAGATTTGCAGGCAGCTGATCTGAAGTAAGGGCAACCAAGGAACCTGTGAATTGGTACCTAGTATCTGAAGGGACAACAACTTTATTCACCTATGAAGACTGGCCCAACTCAGGTTGGTTGAGCTTTGAGTGGGGACATCCTTTTGGAAACAGGGAGAGGAGGAGTGTGATGTGGAACAGTCAGAGGGTGAAATGGGAGAGGGATAAAGTCTGGACTGTAAAAAAAGATTAAAAAAAAATTTAAAAGTCACTTCAACTGGCAATTAAGAATACGTAAGTGAAAGTATTCCAATTTCTGTCACTGGAAAGAAGGCCCAATAGGTAAAAGCACTTGATGCTTTGCAGTTCCAGCACCGACATCAAGGAGCTCACAAACTCCTGTACTTCCGGCTCTGGGGAAGATCTAATGCCTTTGCCCTCCTTGGGCACCTGCACTCACATGCCTATACCCACACACATACAGATAATTGCAAATAATAAAATACAAGTTATTCCATTTTCAAAAGCAATGGGCATAAAAGCAAATACACAGAAATAAATTCACTGGAATAAAATGAAAGCTCTAAGTAAATGAACATATATCTCATACTCATAAATTAACTTAAATGAAAGAAGAAACAGTCACAAATATCACATAATGAATGATTCTATACATATGAGATGTTTACTCTAGGGAGATGAGCAATGACAGGGAGATTGGTGGCTCCCACGGAATGGGCAGAGGGAGGAGCAGGATTTGAATAGATACAGGGCTTCTTTTGTGGTGATAAAAAGTTCAAAAACTGGACAATGGTAAGGATCTCATGATTTTATAAATTCACTTACACAACAAAACTGAACATTATAAAAAGTAAATTTTAAAATAGTTATATAAAAATTAACACTACTATGCAAAAAATTACTGTTTAAACTTAACTAGAAGATAAACTACATAGAGTGGAAATATATTTTTAAAGGTAAGAAATAAAGCAGAATTTGTAACTGCACACCACTGGTTCACTTCTTTTTTTCATTCATAATTTAAGGTGTGCAAGAAAAAAATCCAGTGTGAATATTTGATATATAAGGTTTTAGATAAATGAGAGGAGACTGCAATTTTGGTGTGCTCTCTTGAAATTTCCATGTGTTTCAAGTATTTCTGCTGTGTCTCTTTAAATTTTCATGGAAGTATATTATTAACAGCATCTCCCCTCTGAAATTAAAATCAGGGCAGAAAATACAGAACCAGGGTCTGATACAATCCACAATGGTCAGAGCTGTCGTCAATATATATTGAGTCAGAATTCTGGAAGAAACATCTTAATCAGCTCAATCCTTATAATTTAAAAATGATTATAGTGATACTATATATTAAAAACTCATATCTCAATAAAAAATTTCAAAACCTGTTATTTCCCTAACAGTGTTCATCCACTGTTAACAGGGTTGAAATGTTAAAGGAAAAAAGGTAAAACTGTTCCCTAAATTTTCTATACTCTTATTTTTTAATTAATTAATTTATTTGTTTAATTTGCATCCCAACTGCAGCTTTCCCTCCCTCCTCCTCCCAGTCCTTCCTTCTTCCCTCCCCTCCCAACTATCCCTCCCTTTTGCCTCAGAGAAGGGGAGTGAGGAGACCTAAACTGGATATACAAAGTCTGATAGAAAAAAAGTGGAAAATAGCCTTGAATGTACTGGCACAGGAGACAACTTCCTAAGCAGAATACCAACAGTTCAGGCGCTATGTGTAACAATTATTAAATGGAACCTCATGAAACAGAAGAGCTTCTGTAAGGCCAAAGACAAAGTCAATAGAACAAAATGGCAGCCTACAGAATAGGAAAAGATTTTCACCAACCCTACATCTAACAGAGGGTTGATATCCAAAATATATAAAGAACTGAAGGAATTAAAAACCAACAAACTGAGCAACCCAATTCTATACTCTTCTTAAGTGATTACTACCCAATGCCTTTTAAGGTTGTATATCTCCTTCATTTTGAAAAATATAGTATTGTGTCATAGATTTGTTTCTATTGACAGCCTTATGCTTGTTGAATTAAACAAGATACAGTGTCAAATATTCAATAAGATTCATATGGAAAATCAAGTATGTACATATGGGAAGAAAAAAAATAATAGAAAACTTCCAGGGTAGACTTATCTCATCAGATATTAAAAGTCCATCTGCTTTTAATAATCAACATGATGAGGTACTAAGATACACACACACATACACACACACACACACCCCAAATAGACCAGCAGTATAGAATAAAAGATTCAGAAATAATCCAATATTTACATGGTTATCTAAGCTATTAGGACAGAAAGACAAATATTCAAAGAAGTTTTCCTGCTTAACTATTTAGGAGGAGACAAAATTAAATCTCTTCTTACACCATAGAGAAGAATAAACTACATTAGACATTAGATCAAGGACTCACAAAAAATAAGTTAAATCATATTCAACTTATGTACATGAGCAAATCTGAAGATATTCCTGTATGAAAGTTTCATAGTAAGGTTTATTAACTTGTACATAATATGTATCAATAATTATAATATTAAAGGCACATAATATAAGAAGTAGGTGAATTTCAGTTCACTTTGATACAGAAACACGTTTGCGCGAATCAGAGGAAACAAGAGAGATCAATTTATTTGATGATGTAATATTTTTTAAAATATTTGAATAGAAAAACAAGTGTCATAAGTTAAGTCCAAAGACAACTGACAGATTAGAAAACTTTGATATATACAGCTCAAATGGGTAATACTTCTAATATATGAGCCTACCAAATATCAAATGACAAACAACCCATAATATATGATAAAATGTACCAAAAAATGGTAAGATAATCCTCCCCTAAGAGGTATAAAGTGACCGTTAGGCATGGTGAGAGATACTGTAACTTCCATTTAGAGAAACACTAAGCAAAGCAACCCTATTTGTAAGCATCAGAGCAAAGAAAATGTCCAAGTATGATATCATGTTCCATAGTCAAGGCTGTAAGAAATTAAGATGTATGAAAATGAGTATTGTTCTAAGACTTTGCTGAGGAGGTAAAATTCGCATATGCCTCCAAACTGGGACAGCATCTCTAACCCAAAGAATTACTCCCATGAGACCATCTTGATGGGATAAGTTCAGATTGGCATTGTTGGCCACTTAGAAAGCAGTAGATAACCATGGATAAGTGGAATCTCCCCAAAGTATCGTGGGACTTATATTTGATTTTAAGTTTACAGTAGAATTAATGCAAAGCTGAACTTAGTGGTATACCTACCATTAAAGTAACAGAGCTGACTACCATTTTAGACAGCTTAAGCACAGACCAGTGCAGATATTTGAAATGTTATGGGTTTTGTGCAACCAGTCTTTGACTTTACTTGGGACTCTGTTGGCCTCAGCAAACATTGTCAAACCATGGGAAAGGTGGTTTCTTTTACTGCAGTCTGATATATAGAGCAGCTAAATGGAAGCTTTGTGCAAAATGAAGCTATTCTGGCTAGGATTCAGGAAGCCATACTAGGTACAAGTATATTTGATGAACTGAAGAACTACTTGAAATTGTTCTTGAAAACAACCTGAATGCCAGCATATAGGAGTGAGTAAATACACTATGGTACATCCCTAAAGTGAAATCATATGCAGGTATTTAAAATGAGGCAAATCTTTGCAAGCAGATATGTAGTGGCTTCCATAATATGTATTTAAGCAAAATACACCCAAAGAATTTTCAAAGATAAAACAAATCTTAAGCATACATTATTATTTATATAACAAAGAGTCATAAGAGTAAATAAAGCTGCCTTACCATCTCCAAAATGGAAAAGAAAAAGATTAAATTAAAATACCATTAGACTCACAACTTAAGGTACCCAATCAAGTCACTGGATCTTGAATTTGATCATATACTTGGTTCACTTACCACCCTCGAAGGGTAAAACCTGGGAGCAGATCTAAGGTCCTCAATCACTGGGACATGGGCATTTGATTTTCTTTACTTTTACTGTAATATAGTAAATGCATAGAAGTCATCAAAGAATTAATAAAACAGGGTAATTAAAATATAAGAATAAAAATGAAATACCAAGAATTGGACCCTTCTCTAGGTATCTAGGTACAATTTCTAATAGAAACTGAGCATTTGAGCCCAACTAAGTCATCACTAAGTCTATTTTGGTGCTTCTAAGGAAATAAAATATTTAGGGTTTTTTGTTTTGTTTTGTTTTGTTTGTTTGTTGTGTTGTGTTTTGTTTTGTTCTGTTTTGCATTAGACTAGAATTTATGTGCTAGCCAAAGCTCATTATTATTATTTTTATTATTATTATTATTATTATTATTATTATTATTATTATTATTTACCATTGTCAATAGTTGACAATAGGTGGTTACACAGTTACCCTCTTAAACGTGCTTCCCTCTCAAGACTCCCTCCAGTGCCAGTGGCTCTCTGTGCTTCAGAGACACAGGCTACTCCTTCTAACACCCTTTGTTTTATGTGCCAGCTGTTAGCTTCTGGAACTCATTTGTTTCTCTTCTGGACTTTTGATCCACATGAATTCCTGCCCTGCATATCCACCACTCCAGTGAAACTTTGACTGAAATGCAAACAGATTTGAACCTTGCCTGTATTTACTATGGCTTTGTGAAATTGGATCTTTCTACAATCCTTAGGCTGTCACTAAACTTGTGATCCTCCTGCCTCTGTCTCTCAGTGCTGATATTTTAGGCCTATGTCACCCTGCTGGGCAGCACATGTATGTTTGATAAACTTCAAGGTAGCTAAATTATCTTACTTGGGTGATCAATGGAGCTATAGAAACTCCATAGGTTCCTGACCTTCACAATCTCATTGTCTTTGGGCTGTGAGGTTTCATGTGTCAGAGCATAGGTTCCTCGGTGTGGCAAGTGTGTAGCTGCTGGGACTAAGGTGCTTGTGGAACTGGTGAGGTTCTCCTGAGGAATAAATGACTTAATACTTCAGAAGAGCCGTTAGAATAATTCTAGGCACAAAGTGACCATTCAATATAATGGTCTATCTTTTGAAAAGAATCCAGAAAACAGCTTCATTTACATTGCATATGAAATTACCAAAGAATGAACTTAACCAAGAATGTGAAACATTTGTACACTAAAAACTATTTTAAAAAATCTGAAGTTGACGCCACAACTAAATGAAAATATCCACTATGTTTGCAAATGGAATTATTAAGACATATTAATATTCTTAAAATACCTGTGCTGTACTCCAAAACATACAGATTTGATAAAGTCTCTGTTGAAATTCTTATGACATTCTAATCTAATGTAGAAAAGTCAATCCAATTCATATGAAACTACAAATAAAATTCAAATACCCCAAACAACACAAAAATAGGAAAGCAAAGTTAGAGACAATATATTTTTTATTTTAAATTATAGTTAAAACTGTAGTGACCATGATAGTCAGATGTAGCTCCAGAAGAGCCATGTAAATATCTGTGGAGCATGTGGAGTTCCTGTAATAACCCTGGAAGGTATAAACAGGATTTCTAGAGCAAAAGTTGAATAGCAAGAATATATATCTGTGAGGTCTAGGTTTGAATGACAGATCTTGCCTCAAGATAGAAAGATAGAAAAGCCATCAAGAAAGATTTCTGAACTCAGTCTTGGATTGCACACAAGTACACATTCACACACACACACACACACACGTGCATATATACAGACATGCAGACCACACACATTCACATAAAAATAAATAAGAACAAAAGGATAGTTTGTCATTTAGCTCTGCATAAATGGGCATCAAAACATTATGATATATGAAACAAATTTGAAAGTAAGAAAAATAACCAATGAATATTTTATTAATGCTCAGATATACAGACAATGTGAGAGACAATCATTACCTTCTGTCTTAGTGAGGGTTTCTGTTACTGCTATGAAACACCATGACCAAAAATGACTTAGGGAAGAAAGGGTTTATTTCAGCTTTCAACTCTACCTCGCAGTCGATCATCAAAGAAAAGTTAGAGCAGGAATTCAAGGCAGGATCGTGGAGGCAGAAGCTGAAGCAAAAGCGATGGAAGAATGCTTTTCATTGGCTTGCTCCTCATGACTTGCTCAACCTGATTTCATATAACACCCAAGACCATCTACCCAGTGATAATACCACCCACAGTGAACTGGCTTTTCCACATCAATCATCAATTAAGAAAATGCCCTACAGATTGGTCTACAGGCAAATACTATGGAGGCATTTTCTAAACTGTGATTTCTTCTTCCAAGATGAACATGGCTTATATATAGTTGAGGTAAAAACTAGCCAGTAAAATAACCAAAACCCCAAACTGGGAGAGTAGTTTGACAGATTGGATTGTAAATAGCATAACCCTGAAGGGAGCAAGTCTAGAGTTCTAATGTAAAATATGATGTACTTTTATTAAATAAGTAGTTAATAGCTTGCTCTTGTCACCAAAAAGTACCTACATGAGATGACACATGTTCATCTTTATTATAGTAACCATCTCCTACCATAATTGCATGCCATAGCATCTTCTTATCAGTATCACATATACACAATGAAACAAATTTTAAAATAATAGTATTTGTTTTTACTTCTATTACCACACAGCTCCTCCAAAAGCAATTATGCTTGTCTTCAACCTTATGTAGAAAACCCACATGGAATCATGAGGTTCTGAAGCATTTGCACTGTGATGTTTCAAATACTAAAGAATATCTCATCTATTTTAACTTAGTCCCCCACATTCCTGGTGTTGATGATAATATATATAATAGGAATAGGAAACCTACTCAAATTGGTTACTTTTGTTAGTTTGCTTTTAATCAAGTCACTCTGATTTTAAATTGATCATGCAAATCACTGAGTTAGGACATTGCAGTATAGGGAGGTTTCCAGCAATGAGTGTCTTCTACAAGCGTACAGGGAATGGTTACATAATGAATGCAATATTTTGATTCATAAAAGATTTAATTTAACAGGCCATGGGTAAAAATAGAAGAAATGCTTAAAGACAACACAGAAATGTTGAGATTTAATTGAACAACTGAGTCATAATATTTTTATTGAAATCTGTCCTGAATAATTTGAATAAATCACTCAAAGTCAGGATGGATTTGTTATCAAGTAGATGGGACTTTAGGATTCAAGGATTCTCACTTGCACAGAGCTTTCAGGAGGCTCTAGGCAGGAATATAAAATATGTTCACATAGCCACAGACTGAAGTAAAATGGAGGAAAAAAGTTTCTAGTAACTATCTTTTGTATTCTTATGTACTTTTTCATGATACTTGAATGATAACTACATGGCAAATCTAGAAAAAGAAACTTTCAGTAGAGGATTACTATATTTGAATATAGTTTACTGGAATATAGATTATGTGGCTCACAAACCATGATGTGCACTGATCTTCCTGTTAGCCATCTAATATAAGGAGAATTCTCCGAATGCTTCCACCCTTTGCTATGTGAATTCATCCACTGTTTCTCAGCTCAGTATCAGAGGTCATATTATATAAACATGCCCTCCAGTTCCCAGACTGGAAGAGAGGATAATGGAGGAAAAACAAGGTTTGAAATGTACACAGCCAGAAGGCAGCCAGTGGAAAAATTTCCAGCAATCAGTAGTGTGAAATTCTAAGCAGTCCATTCAATTCTTATGAAGCCTAGTCAAAACAAAAGTTGCAGCCTGTCAAGAAAGTATTCAATAATGTAACATTTCTAGTCATAAACATGAGGTACATTTTAAAATGGGAGTTGTGCATAAAGTTGAACTTCCCAGAATTCTTTTGTTGTTCGTGATGTTAATAGGTCACATTCCTATAACAAAGCTACAATGAACCAGGACATTAAGATGGGAAGCTGTCTGTGGCATTATCTGTGAAGTACTGGATTCTATCTTATCACAATGGAGGCATCTTGTCTTGAGTCTGTCTGGCATATCCAGACAAGTCAGTGAGCAAGATTGCCACTGAAGCTACAAAACTGCCTGAAGACACAAATGCTCTAGAGACAAACCTTCCATCCATGTTGATCAGGAAGTCAGTGTATACAAGTGGAGAATAATTAGGTCAGACCATTATTCGACTCAACACAGCATTGGTATGATCTTTAAATGCATATTTCTATTGGCATTGATTTCAAATTCATTTTGACATTTTATATTTATTGATCATGCTAAAAGTAAAAAAAAAGTCTTACAAAAGTGTATGAAGCAATAAAGTAGTTAATTTTAAAAGTTGTTCACATATATGCATGTGAGCACACACGCACACACACACAGTTTTGTTTTGTTTGTGACATCTGTCAGCTTTTTAAATTGTTATTGCATTTCTCTTTTTTCTAAGAATATAGGTCTTGTTTATATAATTGCACATATCATTGCCTAGTCTTAATTTTATATTTCTGGAACCTAAAGCATAACGCAATTGTAAAATGTACAGTATAGCTTTTAGTGTAATGCCTGCCTCACAAGCCTTCAATACCTAGTTCTCAGTTTAATGTGTAAACAACCAGTGCAGTGCCAGGCACACAGTAAACCCTAAGGACTCACTTCTTCCCATACCAAGCTGGAAAAATTCGCTTTACCACTTAGAAACGTGATGACTCTACTGAATTAAAACTGACCTTAACAAAGAAGCAAGGCTTGTGTTACTTTAGTATTTTTCAACTTTTACAATCTATATCTGGGCCAGAAATTATAGGCTGCAAATGTCAAGAAACACTCAGGGTACCAGAATGCTAGACTATAATACAGAGTCTCCAAACTTATAGAACCTCCAGGGAGACAGCACACCCCTTTGAATGTTACCTCACTTCTAGCTGAATTATAAAAGATACATCCACTACTATTCTGCTCCTATTTCTTCCAAAAAGTTTGCCCATTTATTTCCTTATCCATGCTATTTCTAATATTCATTGTTATGTTCTTTTTTAAAAAAAAAAAAAAAATCAGGGTTGCATTTAACTTAGGGAATTTCTTCTGTAATACACTGACAATTTTCCTGTAAACTTCTGAAATGTGCTTCACTTTCTTGCACCTACATCCATTCAGTTCTCCTCTATAGTGAGTTGTGTAGGACATCTTTCATGACCCTTTTATCTTTCACTCTGACACTTCCATTCTTCCCCCTCTTCTCTGTCTTGTGTGCTGTCCCCATCCATGACACTCCTACCTAGCTTTGTAACATCAGCAGCTGCACAGTTTTACAGAAACACCCTCCAGAAACAGCTAATTGCTCAGGGGATTGTTACTCCCTAAAGCCAATGGGAAGCTTTAGGAATCTCCTATTAGTCTCAGACTAAAATCCTACCTCAATCAGAGATAATTATTAAACTAAGCAAAAGGATTTCAATAGTCTTCTCAAATTGATCCCAAAGATGCCTCCTGAAGTGAGGCCGCTTCATTCAGCTTAGGCCACTTTCAATTAACTCACAGCACAAAGCACTCCCAAGAGACCAGGAGCAAGCAAAATCCAAATTACAAACAAATGGAAATATTTGAAGCAATTAAGTCCTTGGTGGCTTAACTCCAGGGTGCCCAGAAGTCTTGTTCAAGGCCAAGGATCCAATGGTGTAGGTAAAATAACAAATCTATTCAATCTGGTGAAGCAACAAATACTTGATAAATTTAAGCTGTGTAGACAGTTACACTATGTAACTATTGGTAAGAGCTGGGGAAAGAAAAGTCTCTACACCCCAATTCCAGGAGGTATTGTCCACATCTCTACCTCACTTTGCAAACACAACCTCCTTTACTTCCTAACAGGACACAGTGAGTTCCAGGACACAGGGCTACACAGAGAAACCCTGTCTCAAAAAAACCAAAAAAAAAAAAAAAAAAAAAACCTAATTTCATAACTCCTTGAGACCCTGATAGATAATCTAGGCCACATGTTCCTTTAAATGCCTGCACTACTAGTAGAACTAAGTAGTTCCCATGTATGCAAAATTGCAAATTGCTAAAAGAGCCAGTAGAGAAAGGGAGATTAAAATCTTAGTAGTAGCTGGGAAAGTTAAACAGAAAATGAAGCAAAGAACTCTATGGGTGAGATTGAAGTAATGAAGTAACTGTGAAAATTAAATTAAAAAAAAAAGTCCTCAGAGTGAATCCCAGTGGCTGTGCCTATCTGATGTTGAGGTCAGAGAAGCATTTCAAAGGTGCTTAAAGTTTGACTGAGTGCTGGATTACAGAAGTCTCCCGCCAAGCTTCTGGGAGGAAGGCAGAGGCTGAGTCCCCATCCTTCTTCCACTCACTCTCCCTTGCCCTCCCACTGTTATCAATGGCAGCTGCAAGCAAGAGTTTGGGGACTGAAGAGCTTATCTGTAATAACAGCTTATCTGTGGCTGGCAGTAAACCCTGAGGTTAAAACTAAAGAAATTCTGTCTCTCCTGCCATTTCTCTTTCTCCTCAATGCTATTTCAGTTTCCCCACAAGCCTTTTCCCCTGCATTGTGCACTTCAAGCAAGCAAGCAAGTAATAAGCATATTCAAGCCCCATTGTGTTCTAGGAATCATGGAAAGCTCCCAAGGCACAAGGATAGGCAAGACACTCTCCCTGAGACTGAAGACTTGCATGCTTGTAGAGGACACAGAGTGTAAACATTTAAGAGCAAGAGAAGCTGGACAGCAAGGGGTCTTTGTTGAATTACAGTGCAGGTGACTAGACTCTGAGTCCAAAGTAGAAAGAGTTCATTCAGGGCCTGTCAGTTCCATCCCTGTGGATGCCTGACAAAATAGACATGTTATAGACAAAGCTGGAGCAGATAGGTGGTTGGAAAGGCTCAGACCGTGAGTGAAAACCATTTAAACAACAACTAAAATAACCAAACAACAAGAAAAACATGAAACAAAACCAAGCTATCTTCTAGAGAGAGTCAGCCAGCCTGGTAAGAAAATTTCTAAGACAGTGTCAGAAAGAAAAAGTCAACTCAGACTCTGAATGACTTTGGATATCAATTTTCAAGAATTTTGGCCTATTCTGCTAGTCGTGGGAAAAAGAACCAAATCTTAAAGAAAATACAATCTAGAGTCCCTTTATTGTTTTCTGGAAGATGAACACTGAAGTGAACATAGCTATTCATGTAAATTTATTAAGGTTATATTCCCTGTCTCTTCTCTGCAAAGGATACAAGCTCTTAAGAAGAAGAACATCAAAGATATTTTGAGGAGTAATACAGGAGAATGATCCAATAGAATATGAATCGATAATTTCAGGTCAGAATAATTTCAAATGTAGAAAAAGGAAGAAAATGGATAAAGGTTTTATTCAATAGTAGAGCCATTGCTCTGCCCAGAAATATAATGGTAGTACAGGAGTAAAAGGTAAAGTTGTGGCTAAGGATAGAAGGCACAGAGGTAGTACTTGATACACAAATTTAATATGTAAGAAATATTAATAGATATGATTTGACAAATGCATTTATTCAAAAATAAGCATAATAAATACATGAGAAGGCAGTCATCACAACCTGCACAAAGTTCAACATGTTACTCACTGTACAAGAAATTGAATAATTCTGGCACACTCAGTAGATGGCACCTCTCCTTTGCAGACTTGTCCTCCAGTGGAAATATAGCAGGTCTCAGTGGGTTCCCCTTTATTGCAGTCATGACTAGTGAAGACTGTACCATGATGATGGTGATGCTTGGCAAAGTGACCATGGCTACTGCTGCCCAGTTCTGCCTGCATGTAGCATCAGTTAAAGTGATGAGGGCATGCTACTTCCACAGAGTATCCTGGCTTGTGTAACTAAAACAGGCTTTACTGCTGCTTCCAATTACTGCCACAGGCCTAGCACACCTGCTTCAGAATGTTGTGCCATCATGTGCTTCAGACACTAAAGACAAAAATAAATTCTTGATATTCAGTCAAGAATTGCTCCCTTATCCATAATCCAGCCAAAAGACAATCTCATTGAGTGACTTGATAAATTCAGATTTGCCTCGCCTTATTAATAACTGGGCCATTACCCTTCAGCTCTCAGCTACCTCTTCATCCTTTCTTTTTGAAATATGGTGCCAAAGAAAACTTGTGCTATGTGAGAGAGACGTAAAAAGCCTTCCCACTCTACCTCAAATAGGACCAGACACAGGGCTCAAGACATGTAACAAACATTCAGACAGCTGTGATGAAGTGCAAACTTTGCTGCGCCCTCTCCTGTTTTCGAATAACTATATCAACTCTGCTGAATCCCAAATTCTAGTTTGGATGCCTGGACTCCAAGTCAATATTTATCCCCATTGTAGTCATAATGAGCAATTGTGTTAATAGCTAGAATGATTAAATGTAGAAGCCACAGCAAAATTCTACAAACCCAGTAAAGGCTACCCCCAAGATTCCCATGAGGACCTACACGATAAGTACATATCAATAATCTGCCCCAAACAACTGAGTAGATGTCAGGTATTCTCACAGGGATAAAGCATGTATGCAACTGCAAGGATATGTCAAGGATCAGATCAAAGAATATCATTTTTATTCTCTTTCAAACTGGGGATTATACCCTGCCACTAATTAGTAACTATAACATATCGGAAGCATACAATGTATACTTTATGTATGAACATTTCTTATGTTGGTTACTTAGCTAGATAGTGAGTTTTGAGACAGATTTCATACTGTGGCCTTCTCATGCTGGACTCAAGGTCTCATGTAGTCCAGTTTGGCTTCTCACTCAAAGGGAGTGTCCTGATCAGTATCTTGAGTTCTGGAACTACAGAAGTGAACCATCATTCCATATACAACCCCTCACATACACATTTCTTAATTGTTCACTATCAATCACTCTTGTAACTTAAGTCATGTTCTTGGAAGCCTACTTTTGTGCACATTGGTCGTCATGGTAAAGGGATCATGTGTCTCAACAATAACCATGGAATTCAAGAATTTAACTTTCAGTGTTGCTTATAGAAAAGGACAGTCTCGACTTCAGCTCCATAGCATTGGCAGTTTCAAACCCTACTCCATATACAAACAAAACAAAGGTGGTGTGCTGAAGTTCATAGTAAACCAGTATTCCATTTTGCACTCATAAGAATTTCCTCTCAAGGATAATAATAAGAAATTAAACCAAAATAAATAATATGTATCTGTGCTTCTTGTGGAGAAGGGAGGTAATCTCCCTTAGTTGTTCTTAAATTCTATGGAGAAATGTTTTCAGATGGACCAATTAGATTAAGCATGTTGTCCCATTCTCATGCAGACAGCAGTCTCCCTAAGAGTGAGCCCATAAAGCCAAGTTTTGCAAATACAGATGTCCACGAGGTGAAAATGTTAGTACCATAGCCAGTCATGGCATGTAGATCTCATAAAATGATTGCATTGGATAACGGGAACAGACACTTTAAAGTTCAGGAGACTGCCAAGCTGAAAGCAGACATTAGAAGCTGTATGCCTGGAGACATAGGAATATAAACATAAAGACATAAAAGGTCAGTCTTCCTCAGCAGCTGAGTCACCATCAAGAGAAATACATTTCTAGAAATAACTCAAAATATGTGTGCCATCACTGAGATCATGGGGCTAGCTCACCCAAGCTATTTAATTTCATTGTCTGTAGAACAAAGAAAATTCTTGCATCATGAGATAACTGTATCCTACTACCCTCTTCTTTGGTTTAGCAATAATGTGAAAATTCAGAAATTTGGTGACTACATCAGAGAGTCTCCATAAAAGTGTGTCTTACCGTACTGCAATTTGCTGTCATTGGAATATAAAATGGGAAATGAAGGTTCCCTATCTTCTTTCATTTATAATAAATTTGAATCCTCATCACCAAAAATGGATAGGCCATCATTATCTGGGTTAAATACTATCTTGTAATCACTTTATTCACTAACAGGAAAAATAATTGTGTAAGAACAATATGAGACTGACAAAATAGTCTTCAGAAAATGATAGCCTTAAGAGCACTAAGGAGGAACATGGTGACAATGATGTTTTAGCACTGTTACAAGGAGTAGTAGTACTAGTACTAGTAGTTTGTATTGGTGGTATGTAGGTGGTAGTAGTGGTAGTGGTGGTGGTGGCATGGAGGTGTGAATACTGATGGTGGTGGTGGTGGTGGCATGGAGGTATGAATACTGATGGCGGTGGTGGTGGTGGTGGTGATGGAGGTGGTGGTGGTGGAGGTGGTGATGGTGGTGGTGGTGGTGATGGTAGTGGTGGTGATGGTAGTGGTGGTGATGGTGGTGGTGATGGTGGTGATGGTGGTGGTGATGGTGGTGGTGGTGGTGGTGGTGGTGGTGGTGGTGGTGGTGGTGGTGGTGGTGGTGGTGGTGGTGGTGGTGGTGGTG
>JADRCH010000149.1:2768827-2793625 GCA_019843965.1 Rhynchomys soricoides | reverse complement strand
TGGTGGTGGTGGTGGTGGTGGTGGTGGTGGTGGTGGTGGTGGTGGTGATGGTGGTGGTGGTGATGGTGGTGGTGGGGGTGATGGTAGTGGTGGTGATGGTGGTGATGGTGGTGATGGTGGTGGAGGTGGTGGAGGTGGTGGAGGTGGTGGTGGTGGTGGTGGTGGTGCTGAAAACTGCAATGCTAATCACTGGGCTGCTGACTGAGGTCTATTCTATTCCCAGGCTCTTTTATTCCTGAGACAGTCTGTCTTTTCCATGTCTCTATTTAATGTAATTTACCCAAATCAGGGCAGAACTTTTTAGACATTGAAGAATTATCTCTTATCTTCAGTGATGGCTAAGGACACATAGTATATTTTTTTTCTTATGTAAACCCAATTCCAAATTCCCTCCACTCACAAATAATCCCTGTACTATCTTCCACTCCAGATCAATAGAATGTATACATTATATTTTAACATTTGTAATTTCCACAGAGGACTCTGTATTCCTTGAGTGTGCACCTATGAAATCCACATATGAGGAAATAAGGCGTCTGGTAAGAGCAGACCAATTCATGGCAGGCATCTCCTTCTAATTCCATCCCTTCCCAGTAGGTTTCCTTATGCACTAACAGTCCTATTTCCTGACACCCTGCTACATAGCTCTAAAATATAGTTGGAAGTCCCACATCATGAAGATGGTTACAGTCAAGAAATGTATTCCAAGCAGCAGAAACATTTCTAGATCTTCCAATTTTTCATAAACACAAATATTTTTTGTTTTGCTTTGTTGAGGCAGGGTTATATGTAACCCAGGCAGACCTCAAAGATGTTGACTATCCAAGGATAACATTGAAATTCTAATCTTCTTGCTTATCGGCATCCATCTCTATAGCCACTCTAAGTATAGATATTTTTGTTTGTTTTGCCATCTTTGTTTTATGGCTCTGATGTTCTAGTCATGAGGAGTTCATTTGGGACTATAAACTATTGTTTCTGTGTATAACTCTTTTCCCAAAGTGTGGTGTTTCATATGCCACCTCTCCATGATAGTAGAAAGAGGAATTGGCCACCACAACTTCATTAGCAGGCAAAAGTACTGAAAGGAGGTATTATGCTCCTGGCACAAGCAAGCAGCCTGTTCCTACATCATAAGCAACTGCAGCAGGTTTCCTGAAGAAGGCATTAACAGAAGAAGAAAGTAATTAGAAATCAATCAACAAGAACAATGCAATTCCATATGCAAACCAAGGCAATCACAGAGATCTCCACACAGTTGCAGTATTACTAAAGTCCTAGTACAAGGAAGAGGCTCTTTCATACAGAATATGAGGAAGTCAGAAGCAGAGATCAGCCAAGCATGAGGGTATGAGAGTGAGGCAGAGCCCCAAGCTGGAAGACTTCACTGTAATACATAAATGACAGTCTTATCAAATTTCAGTGAAGAAAAATTGAGAATCAACACTGTGATTCATATTCTATTATTTTGTAATTAAAACTGGTATTAGTCAACTATTTGGGATAAGTCATATTTTTTACTGTAATTTATTTATTTTTACTTTAATAAGTTTTTAATTAAAATAAATTTTCCATCACTTCTCCTCTCACTTTACTCCCTCAGATTCTCCCAACTATCATCCCTCAAAGCTCTCTGATACCCCTCACTCTCAAGAACATAGCCTCTTTTTCTTTATTATTGTTACATACACACAAACAATTATATATATATATATATATATATATATATATGCATGTGTGTATGTGTGTGTTTATATATATATATATGTATATATATATGTGTGTGTGTGTGTGATACATGTATATATATATGTTTGCACAAATACATATAAATACAACCTGCTGAGTCTGAAGTAACTTTTTATATTTAATTTAAGTTTTTTAAATCCTACTCACTGCCCCCCTCCCAGTCACCCCTCCTACAATATTTCCCCCATACCAGCCCCCTCTTCTCTACTGAGCAGGTTTCCCATCCTGGGTATCCCCTCAACCCTGGCACTTCAATTCTCTGCGAGGCTAGATACTTTCTCTTCCACTGAGGCCAGACAAGGCAGCCCAGCTAGAAGAACATATCCCACGTACAGGCAACAGCTTTTGGGATAGCCTCTGTTCCAGTTGTTCAGGATCCACATGAAGGTCAAGCTACACATCTGTTACATATGTGTGGGGAGACCTAGGTCCAGCCTGTGTATGTTCTTTAGTTGGTGGTTCAGGCACTGAGACCCCCAAGGGTCCAGATTAGTTGACTTTGTTAGTCTTCCTGTGGAGTCCCTATCCCCTTTGGGGCCGTAATCCATTCTCCTATTCTTCTGTAAGAGACCAAAAGTTCCACTCACTGTTTGACTGTGGGTGTCTGTATCTGTATGAGTCAGCTGCTGAGTAGAGCCTCTCAGGGGACAACATGCTCCTGTCTGAAATTACAACAGAGTATCATCAATAGTGTTAGGGATTGGTGCTTGTGCATGGGATGGGTCTCATGTTGGCCATTTCTTCAATCTCTGCTCTCTCCCCTATGCCTGCATTTCTTGGAGACAGGATAAATTTGGAGTTGAAAGTTTTGTGGGTGGGTTGGTGTCTCTATCTCTCCACAGGGTTTCCTGCCTGTCTATAGGAGGTGACCTCTTCTGGTTCAATATCCTCGATGTTGTAAATCACAGCTAAGGTAACCCCCATTGATTCTTAGGCAACTTCCTTATCCCTGGTCTCTGTTTTGTCCTGGAGATGGCTCCCACCTCCTTACCCTCATCAGTTGCAGATTTCCATTCATTTCCACGGCCATCTAGCCATCTATCCTGTCCTTTCCTGCACATGAACCTGAATCCCACATTCCCCTCCCCCAGTTCCCTCCCTCCATCAGCCTCTTATGACTATTTTACCCCCCTTCTTAATGAGATTCAGGCATTCTCATTTGTTCATTCCCTCTTGTTTAGCTTCTTTGGGTCTGGGAAGTAACACATGGTACCTGTATTTTATGGCTAATATCCACTTATGAGTTAGTACATATTATGCACATCCTCTGCCACATATATAGCTAGCACCATGGGTTCCTCCATGCATATTCTTTGGTTGGCTGTCCAGTCTCTGGGAGCACCAGGGGTGTCTGGCCAGTTGACAAGGTTGCTCCCTCCATGGAGCTGCAAACTCCCTCAGCTCCTTCAGTCCCTTCTCCAACTCCCATCTGGGAACCCATGCTCAGTCCAACAGTTGCTGTGAATTGAATCATGGGTATTCCAAAATTTGGGGCTGATGTCTGCTTATCAGTGAGTGCATACCATGTTCGTTCTTTTGTGACTGAGTTACCTCACTCAGGATGATATTTTCAAGTTCCATCCATTTGTCTGCGAATTTCATAAAGTCATTGTTTTTAATAGCTGAGTAGTATTCCATTGTGTAAATGTACCACATTTTCTGTATCCATTCCTCTGTGGAGGGACATCTGGGTTGTTTCCAGCTTCTGGCTATTATAAATATGGCTGCTATGAACATAGTGGAGCATGTGCCCTTATTACATGTTGGAGCATCTTCTGGGTATAGCCCAGGAGTGGTATAGCTGGGTCCTCAGGTAGTATTATGTCCAATTTTCTGAGGGTGCACCAATTTGATTTCCAGAGTAGTTGTATCAGCTTGCAATCCCACCAGCAATGGAGGAGTGTTCCTCTTTCTCCACATCCTTGCCAGCATCTGCTGTCACCTGAGTTTTTGATCTTAGCCATTCTGACTGGTGTGAGGTGGAATCTCAAGGTTGTTTTGATTTGCATTTCTCTGATGACTAAGGATGTTGAACATTTCTTTAGGTGCTTCTCAGCCCTTTGAATTTTCTCAGTTGAGAATTCTCTGTTTATCTCTGTTCCCCATTTTTTATAGGATTATTTGATTCTCTGACCTCTAACTTCTTGAGTTCTTTGTATATATTGGATATTAGCCCTCTATTGGACGTAGGATTGGTAAAGATCTTTTCCCAATCTGTTGGTTGCCATTTTGTCCTATTTACAGTGTCCTTTGCCTTACAGAAGCTTTGCAATTTTATGAGGTCCCATTTGTTGATTCTTGATCTTAGAGCATAAGCCATTGGTGTTCTATTCAGGACCTTTTCCCCTGTGCCCATGTCTTCAAGGCTCTTCCCCACTTTCTCTACTATTGGCTTCCGTGTATCTGATTTTATGTGGAGGTCCTTGATCCACTTGGACTTGAGCTTTGTACAGGATATAAGAATGCTGACTGCCAGTTGAACCAGCACCATTTGTTTAAAATGCTGTCTTTTTTCCACTAGATGGTTTTAACTCCTTTGTCAAAGATTAGGTGACCATAGGTGTGTGGGTTCATTTCTGGGTCTTCAATTCTATTCCATTGATCTACCTGCCTGTCACTGTACCTATACCATGTAGTTTTGTTTGTTTGTTTGTTTGTTTGTTTTATCATGATTTGTCTGTAATACAGCTTGAGGTCATGAATGGTAATTCATTTTAAATACATTTTAACTATTCTAATTCAATGAAGTTTAATTCAGTTGCTTGGTTTTACAAGGAGCTGTTTCATGCGTAAACTTGGAGATATTTAGGTGATTAAAGAGATGACCATTTTCACTTTATTTCCTTTCTGTGAGTTTCCCATTCAGGAGAGGAAATGCCTCATCAGGAGGATTGTGAGTGAGAATAGGAAAGCACAGAATCTGTGGTTTGTAGCATCCCTGAAATGGAATCATTTTAAAGTTCAGTAATTCTATCTGGGCTTGAAAGTGGGAACACCTCGAGAGGTGGCATTGAATAAAATATAGTACACACATGCAAACCAAGTTATGCTTCCTATAAACATAGGAATTAGAATCAAGGCAGATCGATACACAAAGCTTGTCCACTACTCTCTAGTTCTGATTCTGTCTGTGATCTTACATTTTCAAACAGGGCAAGCAGTATCTATTTCATAGAGGGCTTGTGATACTAAATAGAGGCATATAAAGAACCTACTGTAGAGCCTGGCAAACAGCAGCCTTCACTCACTAAATATGAATTCCTTCTGCCATCTCTAGGTGTGTGTGACTGGAGCATGGGTCGCCGTGACCTTGGTCGCTTGGTAAAGCTGAATTCCATTTCTAGAAATAATGATACAGTTTTTCACTTTTAACCAAATAATAAACATGTATGAAATGCCTCTTGTATACAAGGTATAGTGGCTAGTTGTAAAATAAAATTGAAGTAATGAATCAAATAAAAGGCATTTTGATTCTGTTTATGAAAAAGCTTCAAATTTACTGGGTGGAGTGTATACCTCATTAACAAAGTACATGTAAGCAATAGTATACCTACAGCTGAGAAAAAAATGGCTCTAATTTCAGAGGGGTTCCAGAGCAGTTACCTGAGATAGCACTTGAACTCTATTGAAGAACTGAAGGGTCCAAATGTATTAAGTATTTTTGTAGTAGTTGCCTTTATGGGCTTTGCTCTTTAGACGGAAATGTTTTACTCTTGAAGCAATGGCATGAACAAAGCCCGTAAGCCAGCTAAGTAATGATACCCAGGAAAAAAGAGGTAGGAGATTGGGCAAGTACAGCAGCAGTAGATATGAGGACAGTGAAGGATGAGGGAGGTAGAATCTCAGAGGCCAAAGCAAATAATTACCAAATAGGACAAGCTGCAGAGAATATCAACACACTTTTCAGGGCTCTCTGTGGGCCTTCAGGTTGTTCCCTCAATCTATTTTGTTTATTAAAGCCTTTTCTTCTTAAATAACTATCCTCATTTTCTGACTAGTTGGCTTGATTGTCAATATGTCTCAGGGAATAGCAGCCTCCAAAACAGTAAGAATAGACTTGATTGCTGCTTCCTGTTTCATTTTCTTTTTTGCTTTTTAAGATTTCTCCTTTTTGCAGCTCACATCACATTGACTTTTTTGCTCAAATATTATATTGTAAATTTTGTTTGATTTAGCTACTCACTTGCTCCAGATCTTCCACCAGATTTCTCAGGAGGACCAAGAAGCCGATTCAATTTCTTCCCAGATGTACGAGTTTACTTTCTCTCCTGTTTAATCTCATTTTGATTTGAGTCCATATTTGTAACCTTTTCAAGTTTCAGAATAGTTTCTAAGTCATTATCTGTGTTTACTGCATTGCCTAATATAGCATCATTTCAAGATGTATTAATGTGCTGCTCATTCCCAAAGATATTAATTGAAGAGTTTAAAAAAAAGAATAAGCTTGTCTTTGCTCATGGCATCCATAATGCCCTCTGTTCCACTGCCAATTCAGCAAAGTATTTTGTCCACTGTACTTTGCTTCACTTGCTATTTATGACCTTCATGATAACATCCCTTTTCAAATATTTCCAAGAAATTGGGAAAACTCATTTAAAAAGTAAATTTATAATGTTTTGTTTGTAAGTCCTATTTAGGGAGGCAGTTCTTCAAATTCTCTGATTTAGGTTCTAGGGTGATGACTCAGTCATGACTCCCTAAAGTGTTCACTTGCAAATAAGGTCTGAATTGGGTTCCAGTGTATGCATGAAAAGTTGGGCATGATGTACTGTGTACCTGTAATCCAGTCTTAGCAGTAGAGCCAGGAGGAGCACCAGGACTTGCCAGCCAGCCAGTCTAGTTTATCAGTAAGCTCCAGACAAAAGAGAGACCATGCTTGAAAGACAATCAGGTAGAAAAGTGATTTGGAAAGACATGTAGTCCCATCTCTGACCTCCACAGGCATGTACACATACATGCATGCCCTACCACACCGATAGGCCTGCACACACATAGACACACAGACAGACAGAAACACACACACACACACACACACACAGATCCAATCTTACCAATTTTGGAAAAAACTTTTCTGTCTCTTTTCTGGTCCATGCAGATGTTTCAAATAGCTAGTCTCCACAAAACTAGCTTGCTGACTGGGAACACACAGACTAAACTTGAATCTGATGAATGTAACACAAACCCATTCAACTTTGTTATCTTTTAGACAGCTGCATACATTTTCCTAATTCATAATCAATTTTAGTAAAAATAGTGTTTTATGTACTGAGACTTTGTATTAACAAAACTGTTCAGATAATATCAAGAATAAGATATAACACCATTATAGTTCAACAGAAAGAGAATTCTCAAAAGAAAAATTACAGATGGCTGACAAATGAATAGGTGCCAATGGCTTTACACTCACATGACAATTGCTTTTCATTTAAAATGGGGGGGGATGGAGGTGACAATGATTATTACTGGAAAAATTCCTAGATGCTTGTATACTCTAATATCAATTTTGACCATAGAAATTTCAGCATCTGTTTTATAAACAACTTGGTACTCTGCATCACAATTAGGAAGAATATTCTGCTCTTGTCAGTGATTCCACTTTGGGTGTTCTAAGAATATAAAATGAGAACTCTCAGGGCTGATATATATGTAGACATAGAGTATAGTCTGATGGCTTATTTTATATTAAAAAGATTCTAAAGTTACTTGAATGCCCCAAAATAGGAAAATGGTTTTATAGATTATAAGGCATTTACTAAAGTAATCATCAAAATTATAAAATTGATGTTAAGACTCTAAACATGACAAAATGTTAACTTAAAATGTATCTCAAGGATCTCTTACATGAAAGTTTACTGATATATATATATATATATATATATATATATATATATATATATACCTGATCATAAAATAAATTTTTGAAGCAAATAATTTTCAAAAGTTAAAGTAATTTTATAAGTTTAGGGATGACCGTATATTTTATTGGGGGGCACTATTTGTTCTGTTGCTTTTCTCTCTGTGTCTCTCTGTCTCTCTGTGTTTGTCTCTTTCTGTCTCTCTCTCTCTTTCTCTCTGGCTCTCTCTGTGTCTGTCTCTCTTTCTCCATGGTCTAGATTTCTTCTATATAGCTCATTTTCAATAAAAAGTTCTCAGGTTTGTGAATATTTACTGGGCTACAACTGTGTGCTGAGTACTGTGTGAAGCCTTATAAAAACAGAAGGTAGAAGAAAGAAGTGATCACTATGCTCAAAGACCTCAGGGGTATCAGGTTTACATAAGACTTTATTTAGCACACCACACCACCATACCTCCAATATAATCCACAAGGAAATAATGTTGACTTCTGCTTTCAAAATATTATCTAAAATCGAACCACTGTGCCATTCCCCCCCCACCCCCACTGTCTTTGTTGTGACTTTCTTGCTTAGGCAACTACCATCACCTGCTTGGGTTCCTACAACAACCTTGTGATTGAATAATATCCAAAGGTGCCTGTGTTCATATCGTGTGACATTATTGTGACACAGATTTTTCAGGTTTGATTAAGTAGAATATACTATGATGCACAATTAACCTGGATCATCTGGGCAGGCCCAAGCTAACCACTAGGGAATCAGAACACATGAAGAAAAGAAGCAAAGTCTGTGGTGATAATAGTTCTGGAAGGGAGCCCTGAACCACACACAGATCACAGGGTTCTCCAAGAGCTAGAGTTAAAAAACACAAAGAAATGGATTCTACCCAGAGCCTCCAGAAGAAATACAACCAACTCCTTAATTCCTGCCTGGGGAGATTCACATCAGTCTTCTACCCTTACAATTGTGAGAACAGTGATTTATATTGTTTTGAGCTGCCATATTGGTGCCAATTTATTACACTAACACTAGCCTCCTGGTAGGTCTCTTGTTTATAGGGTCTTATTCTTTTGGTTTGTTTTTCTCAGCCTAATTGCCAGAGAAATTAAATAAAGCCAGTCTTAGAACCACATTGCTTTCCAGTTCACTTAGAAGAAGGACAAAAGCCCCCTGCTGATAAGCTCCCTGTGACTAATGGCATTGCCTCTCCAACCTCACCGTTCACCATTCTCTAATTTTATTCCATGTGTGCTGACCTCCTTGACATTCCTTAAGATTAACAGAGATGCTTCTGCCACAGATCTCTTGCACAGGCACCTTTCTAGGTATTTCTGTATCTTACCCTAGGAGCGAGACATGACATATGACATGTCTTCTGTCATCTCCATACCTCACTTAAATGCCACCCCTCAATAAAACTCTGCCATCCACTCTAATCTGCAGCACAATTTAATCCCCTACCAAGCACTCTGTCCATGCTTCATTTTATACAATATTTACATAGTCTTCAAAAACACAGCATGATTTACAACTGATTATTTAATTTATTATGTGCCACATTAATTAGCACAGGCATGCATGAATGCACATGCCAATGGAATATACTCTCTGAGCACATGATTTAGTCTGTATCATAGAGTAGTAGATACCAAGTATCCAGCACACAAAGTGTACTCACTTAAAAATCATCTACATAAATAAGCTTGTATGACAACCAGTTCTTTGTTAGACATTTAATTATCTCAAATGGCAAATTTTTCACAATAGAATACCTCACTGAGTAAAACGTTGAATTTAGAATAGAAAATGGAGACTTTACAACTGATAAAATAGAATATTAATTGACAAACATTTAGGAATGATTCAAACTCTTGCAGTGTCAGGAGACATTTTGTTTTTAATCACTGTCCATATGCACTAGGAAGTAAGGACTTGTTATAAAGCCTATGGTAATTTTGATTTGCTGACAACTTACCCTGGTTCTACATGGAAACAGTAAGCTAGGCTCAGACTTCACATACATCTTTTGTATTAGTTTCTTACTGGCCAGTTACTGTTCTTTCTTTATTTCAAGTTTTATGAATTTCAGTATGGATTCCAGTTCTTCCTATGGCTGGCTGAATGCACTTTTGCACTTGATTTTTGCTCTCCAGATCATTTAGGTGTGATTTGTAGCCATGTACTAGTGTTCCATCACTAGCACACTGTCCCTGAAAAAGTGAACTCAGCCCTGCATCTCTCTTAGCTTTATTTTTCATTTTCTCTTGTTCCTTTTCATCTCTGAAGTGTCATCAATTCCATTGGAAGGATAATGACGACCATATAACATAACATTATCCAAAGCTGCCTGGATCCTGTGCATCACAGTGAGCTCTCCAGAGCTTGTGACAGGTCCCAAGGCAGATGCCTAAGAGCTCACTCTGCACATGATTCAATAATAAGCTTGATGACAGGGGAAGAGAATTGCTCCTCTTCATTTCAGATGATAAAAAGGAGTGGGCCCCAGGGTGTGGGAGGATATGCTCAACTTCATTCCTCTGATCAGAATGCCTTTGTCTCTCCTTTTTTTCCCCTTCTTGATCACTTTGTTAGTTTATATACTTGTTAACAAAGGATGCTAAGTTCAGTTAATGAAATAAATCTATATATTTAGTCTCTCTATTTTTTGGAGTTCCAAAATAATCTAGATGATTAACTACAGCCACCTTTCTCTCAAGACCAGAGTAGTCATGACCTCCTCTAAGATAGCAACATGAGAAGTAGTCCCTGTCTTTATGGGTACAATGGCTAAGCCTAAAATGGTGGCACACATTTATAATTCAGTTATTCAGAAAGCTAAGGCAAGAGGATCAATTGAGCTCATGAATTCAAATATAGTCTGGGCAAGATAGCAAAAACTCATTTGCACAAATAAATGATCACAAAAAAAAGTAAGATCTAGTCATTGAATCTGAAAATTAGCAATTTATAAATCACTATCAAGCCTGAGAGGAGGGATGTCTAGGTGAGTATCACAGAGGTAAAGGAAAATATAGTCTAAATGATGGGACAGAGAAGAGGCCAAGGAAAAGGACAGGAGAAAAGAACCATCATTTAGGAAAACCAAAGCTCAGTAACACGATAGCAGGAAGGGGAGGGGGACAGTAACTGAGTTTGTGCATCAGCTTGGAGTGACAGGAAAGAGACTCAGTCTCTGGGAACTTTAATTCGTTATGACTAGAACACAGGATACAGGAAAGACACAGATGGCATAGATATGACTTACAGGTACCTACTACATTATGAAGAACCTGAGCAGTAATGACTATTTGGTTTTAATTACTAAGATTTTTCATTAATAATTCTACATAAATGAGTCCCCCTACTTATTTATGTCATATGAGGTGCATAGAGATTGGTGCATACTATTCAATCCAGAGATTTTATGTCCAAGCAGAATTTAATATTGTCCTTTCTAACCTTGAGTTATTCATTCAGCTTATGCATTCTTCAATAATAGCTGCTTTGCAAATACATATTTGCTAAATACAATGGCTGTAGATAAATAATGCTTCGGCTTGATGTGCACTTGCTCGACTTTGCTACATCCTCTTCCGCATTCACTGGGCCAATCGTTGCTTTATTATTTCCCCATGTTTAGATTTATGGAATTTATTTTTCTTCTTGAGGACAGATTTAAAAATGAGTTCAGCCTAATGAAGTATTTTAATCGACATTACATTTTATAACCCACTAGCAAATATTGTTTAAAATGGGTTTTCTTCTCCTCTGGCTAAACTGTATTTCTGTGGGGGACTAGAGAGGTTTCTGATTAATTATCCACTTGTTATTGTATCACGTTTCTGCCTAGCATTCACTCATCCAATTCTTTATTGGCCATTGAATTTTATATAAAAATATTCTGAGCTAAGATTGGCTGTTTTGATTCTATCTTCTTTCAGTGAATACAAGATATTTAGTCTGTAAAATATAAAAGCTACAGTGGATCATCTGAGAATATCAGCTAGTATTCAGAGATGTTATCCTTGTGACTAAGCCTCCATATGCATGATAAATCTCACCTCATTTGCTCTATCTCTTACTTTGTGTGTGTGTATGTGTAAGTGTGCATGTGTGCCTATATGTGTGTTTCTGTGTGTATATAGACATTCATGTATGTCTGATTTTGTGGGTTCATGGAGCTTGTGTGTCTATAGGTATCTATGAACGTGTAGATGTGGATGTAGACAACAGTGACCTGTAATGTTGTTCCTCATGAGCCATCCATCTTGCTTTTAATCAGATGTTCCTTGGGAGCTGAGGCTGGCTGATATCTAACTTGGGTGATGACAATCGAGGGGCCTTTCCAGGGTGGAGCTCCTAGCTGTCTCCTTCTATATGTTAGATCTTGAGATAGCATCATCCAAGTCTTAGGCAGCTGGTGGATGACATGAGGAGTAAGGATCAGAGAATATTGACCATTATTAGTGAACTCCCAGAGTGGAAGGTGGGAGAAAGTCACCTGGTAGACTGTAGTACTGTGCATTCTCTGTGGTTTTGTCACTGGGTAGTGTTGATGATCCAAGAGATACATAGGGAGAACAGATTACTTTTTGTTGTGACTTAATAACAAAAAATGGCAGTTGATCTCATTAAGAGCAAAAAAAGGAGGGGACAGTTTAATTAGGGGTATAGCTAGTAGGCTAGATCTTGTCTCCTGCCAAGTAACACTTTCTCCTCATGAAATAGTTTCAGGAGAAGTAATTATTTGTAATTCTGTGCCTTTTGTGGCATGTTTTAAATGTTAAACATTTTTTTTGTAATTCCAACAGATATCATCTAGTTTCTGTTCTATGATGAAGCCCATGAAAGAATATTCTGGTTTGTGTTTCAAATTGCTTCTCTACCCTGTTTCCAGGAAGGACTGGCTCACTCTGACTCTAGTCCTGAACTAGTCTGAATGGCAACCATGACTAATGGTGGTGGGGTTAGTGAACAAAGCTATTGAGCTGAATCATAAAACTCACAAACAAAGCAAACAGTGATTAATAGACACCTGTGCTCTGAAATTGGAGTGATTTCCTCGTTAGATTATCCTTATCATTCTCTCCTTGAATCTGTTTCTTCTCCCTTTTCTACCAAATTTGTTATAATTCAGGAACCACAAAGATAGTAGCTTCTCCTTGCTATCATTTCTGGTATAAAATCTCTAGTATGTAACCTAGGGGTGTCTAGCAATCAGCCCAAAGGCTGCATACATAGGTATCTCAGGATATGTGTGTATGGAAGACAGCACAACATACAAGGCTGAGTTAAAGCATCATGAAATTTGATTGTGACTGTTTTCAATCCAATTCTGCAGTTCTTACTTGTGAACTCTGTGGATGACAGTGCCATTATGCAAGGTCATGAGAAAATAAACATATGTATTTTAATGTATGCACAGCTTCAGTTTTATGGGTGCTATGAGGTTTCCAGGGTGTTATCTTCAAGGCACAGACAGCAGAATTGGCACCATCTGATACTACATGTGTGTATGATGGTTTGGTGAGGAAACACAGGGTTATCAATAATGTTTTAACCTATCATTGCCAATGATAGGTATTTAGTGTGATTTAGAAGGCAGGTAACTGCTCTTATTTGCTTGCTAATGTGGGGGGAGTGGTCTTCTACATCTTACCTTTGCCTTTCAGCCCTCACCTTAGGCAACTGTAATGTAAAAAGTTCCTATGTCAGATTTTTGTTCACTTGGCCCAATAGGAGGTCATCTGGGAAGAATGAATCTCAACCAATAAAGTGCCTTTATCATATTGGCTGTGGAGCATTTTCTTAATTTATGATTGATATGAGAGGGACCCACATTGTGGATTGTATATTGTCTAAGAAACCAAGTTGTGCAAGCCATGGGGAACAAGCCAATCAGCAGTGTGTCTCCATTGCCTTGATTTTCTGCCTGTAGGTTCCTGTTTGATTCCCTGCCTTGAATTCCTTTAGACTGTGACATGTGATGTGTAATCCAAATAAAACTTGTTCTTCGCAAGCTGCTTTTAGTCAGTGTTTTATCACAGCAACAGAAAGCAAACTCAGACAGCTCTAAACCTTGTTTGTAATTTTTCCATCAACTCATTTTCATCATAAAAGTAAACAGAATCCTTTACTATTTTTTCCAGCTCCCCACATGACTTCCACAACATTATAAATAAAAACAGAACTCCATAAAGAGAAATAATAAATGAAGGACATTTGCTCAGTGGAAAGGGGGCAGTTGATTATTATTTTTATAATAGTAAATAATAAAATACTGCTTAATTTGTGGGAAAATTTGTGAAAGTTTCCAAAGCACAAAAAATAACATATAAAACTATGATGCCAAATTCATTCTCATGGAAAACTGCCCTCAAGATGGGGGAGGAACAGAAAAACCTTTCCTCCCTTAAACTGTTTGTTGTTTTGTTGTTTTGTTTTATGTTAGAACAGTGGAGTCGACTATAAAAGCTGCTTATGAGGTAGTATATTTCATGAAACTTACTCAGTGATGGAGCGTTTACTAGGCACTAGATGAAGCTTGTACCCAAACCAGCATGCCCTAAACAAAGAAGAACACATCTAAAATCAGTTTGACACAAAAGTCAGACAAACTGCGGAAACTGGAAACCCTCTCCCTAGTTGGGTAGAGTATTGCTACTAACTATAAATTTTATGCTGTGATGAGGAATAACAGCACTGGTGTCAGAGATCTGGCTCCATTTGAAGTTAATACAGGTATTAATGACAAATATGTCACTGAAGAAACAGCTTCTTAGTTGTCATTAAAATATGCAACTAAATAAAAAGATTTTATATGAACCAGTAACAAAAATATGTTAAAGTGTTTTTCTTTGCTGATTGTCAACATATCTAGTAGTTACTGATGGTGTCCCAACAATCAAAGGTAAAAGAAAGAAATTTATTAAGACTAATAAAAGATGAATCAAGTGATACCCCACATAATGAAACATTATTACAGACACATCAAGAAAGGTAATGCTGAAAAGCATTAAAAATGTCTTAGTTTGGGTTTTATTGCTGTGAAGAGACATCAAGACCATGGCAACTCTTTTTTTATTCCTTCTTCTTCTTTTATTTTTTTTTAAACTCCAAATTTTATTCCCCTCCCAGACTACCCTCCAACTGTTCCACATCCCATACCTCCTCCCCACCCCCTGTCTCCACCTGGATGTCCCCACCCACCACCCACCCCACCAGACCTCTAAACTCCCTGGGGCCTCCAGTCTCTTGAGGGTTAGGTGCATCATCTCTGATTGAACCCAGACCCAACGTCTTCTGCTGTATATGTGTTGGGGGCCTCATATCTGGTGTATGCGGTTGGCTGGTGGTCCAGTGTCAGAAATTGCGGGGGTCCAGGTTAATTGAGACTGATGGTCCTCCTATAGGGTCACCCTCCTCCTCAGCTTTTTCCAGCTTTTCCCTAATTCATCACGGGGGTCAGAAACTTCTGCCATTGGTTGGGTCCAAATATCTGCATCTGACTCTTTCAGCTGCTTGTTGGGTCTTTCGGAGGGCAGTCATGATAGGTCCATTTTTGTGAGCACTCTGTAGCCTCAGTAATAGTATCAGGTCTTGGGGCCTCCCCTTGAGTTGGATCTCACTTTGGGCCTGTTGCTGGACCTTCTTTTCCTCAGGCTCTTCTCCATTTCCATCCCTGCAGTTCTTTCAAACAGAAACAATTGTGGGTCAGAGTTTTGACTATAGGATGGCAACCCTCTCCCTCATTTGATGCCCTGTCTTTCTGCTGGAGGTGTGCTTTACAAGTTCCCTCTCCCTATTGTAGGGCAAAGGAATGAAAATGATGAAATGACAATGACAACTCTTATAAAAAGCAACGTTTAATTGTGGCTGGCTCACAGTTTCAGAGGTTTAGTCCATTATCATCATGGGGGGAAGAACGGCAGTCTGTAGGCAGATATGGTGCTGGAGAAGTAGCTGAGAATCTGCAGGCAGCCGAAGAAGACTGTGTGCCATGCTATGCAAAGCTTGAACATAGAAGACCTCAAAACCTGCTCCCATGATGGCACCCTTCCTCCATCTAGGCCTTACCCAATCCGACAAAGCCACACCTCCTAGTAGTGTCACTCTATATGGGCCTGTGGGTGCCAGTTACATTCAGACTATCACAGATAACAAAATGGGAGTTATCACCAAGACTAAATTTTATAAGGGCAACAAAGATTGGCAGTTCAAGAATTTCTTTGACACAGTTTCTGTGGATATGCTGATAACATTTCCTAGGGATAGAGGAGTTCCTAAGTCAAAGCCTAATGTTGAAAGCATTTTACATTTATGAAGTTATTAAGTTATTAATGGAATCAACAACAAAATTTGTACCAGAGGTTGATGATGAAATCTGACATACATCTTTAACACATTTGTGTACTTAAACACTTATTTAAGTGAGTAAAACCTGTGTCTTAAAGTAAAAACCAGCTGATCAATACACTATTACAAATCCTAACAGTAAAACTGCATTATTGACAAACTCAAAATAAGGTAACTTCGTGCATTTTGACATCTTGGCTAAACAAAGTCCATTAAAAAGAAAATACGTATATAGATTCTCTTTTTCATTTGATGCAATAATTTGAAAATACAATTCAAGTTTTCTGGGAAAATAATCAATATTTAGGCATGTTTGTATATATATACATTACCAATTCCTCAATGGGGTGCCTAAAGCTCCAATCTGTTACTCAATACAAGGAAAGATGTGATCATGTTTTTCTGTGCTAGTCTGAATAAAAATGGGCCCCATAGATTCACAGAGAGTAGAGGAGAGGCATTATTAGAGATGTGATATTGTTGGAGTATGTCACTGAGGCAAGGAGGGTTCAGGATTCAGAAGCCCAAGTCAGGCCTAGTGGCTCACTCTGTCTTCCTGTTGCTTACCAATCCAAATATAGAACTCTCAGCTACCCCTCCAACAGCATGTATGCCTGTGTTGTCACCTTTCCTGCGATGATATAATGGACTAAACTTATGAACTGTAAACCGGCCTCGATTAACTGCTTTCCTCTGTAAGAGTTGCCTTGGTCATGGTGTTGCTTTATGGCAATAAAATCCTAACTAAGACAAGTCCTATCTTCTTAGAAGCAAATAGTCCTCACTTCATGATCATAGATGATTCATTCCATCACTTGGGCAGAACCACATTTGAGCAACTATTTTTTTCTTTTTTTTCTTTACTCACTTTACATCTGCTCACTGCCCCTCCTCTCAGTTACCCCTTTCCACAGTCCTTCCATCTACCCCATCTTTTCTCCTCTGAGCATGTGAGCCCCTCTGGGTATCACCCCACTGTGGCACATCACATTTCTGCTGGACTAGGTATAGCCTCTCCCACTAAGGCCAGACAATGCAGCCCAACTAGAAGAACATATTCTACATACTGGCGACAGGTTTTGGGATAGCCACATTCCAGTTGTTAGGGACTCACATGAATACATAGCTACATATCTGCGACATATGTGTGGAGGGTCTAGGTCTAGCCTATATTATTCTTTGGTTAAGGGTTCAGTCTCTGAGAGCCCCAAGGGTCTAGGTTAATTGACCTTCTTGGTCTTCCTGTGGAATTTCTATCCCCTTGGGGTCCCACAATCCTCCTTCTGTACTTTCCTAAGAATTCCCAGTCTCCATTCACTGTTTCCCTGTGGGTGTCTGCATCTGTCTGAGTCAGTTTCTGGGTGGAGCCTTTGAGCAACTATGTTCAATAAGGAAGCACATCAAGAATAAAATTAGAACAAAAATTTCTGATGAGCACCATAAGCACTATTGAGAATTACACTTGCATCTATCAAATATTAAGGCCTGGATATAGTTACAGAAAGGTGGATTAGCATGTTACAACCACAGAGAAGCCTATGGAAATAGGGGAAGACAGAAACCTTCTGAAAACAAACTCTTCCCCTACTGAAAATGAATCTCCTCCAAAATATGAAGTGAATGGATTTTTGGCTTTGAGATGATTTTATTTGCATCTGGATCTTAAAATTTATCTTTACATCTACTTTCAAAGGATACCAAGCAAATATCTTGATCAGTAAAAAATAGCTCTGTAAATCTGTGCACTAAGTATATAGTAATGCCTAATGATATAAAGATTAAGTAATCTGAGCCATTTTAGAACCACATGGCTTGGCAATTTGAATATCATTCTCAGTTCAACCACAAGTCAATAAAAGTGAGAAGAATGTTGTTTACATATAGCAGATTGGATTTAAGAATCTAGGATCCTTGTTAATAAAGCCAGGGAAGCAGCTGATGTAGAGGGCTAAAATAAACCTAGAGGTTCAGCATGCATTGCATGTATGTGATCATAATCAGGCAACCCAAATTGCCTCCCACATTTAGCAAGATGCTGCAAAGCAGGATGGAAAGGAGGATGTTGTCTGTTGGCTTTTATGTTTCTGTGATGGAACCAATATCATCAACTGGGGAGGAAAGAGTTTATCTTAGAACTTCTAGGTCCCATTCCATCACCAAGAGAAATCAGGGCAGGAATGCAAACAAGAGCTTAAGTAGAAACCATGGCAGGATGCTAATCACTGACTTGTTTTATATTGCTTACAAAGCTGTTTTTCTTCTCTTAATAAAGTTTATTTTTTTCTTCGTTCATGTATTTCTTCCCTCCCTCTTATCCTCCCAGGTCCTTTCCCCAACTTCTCTTCTCTCTGGCCCCTCCATCCACTCTTCTTCCATTTTCTTTCAGAAAATGGCAGGCTTCCCACAGATATCAACCTAACATTGCATAGCAAGATGAGGTAAGAGTAGCCAACTCCCTTTTTATTAAGGATAAATGGGCAACCTTGTTCAGTAGGAGAAAGTGGTCCCCAAAGTAGACAACAAAAGAAGTCAGAGATAGCCCCTGTTCCCATTGTAAGGAGTCCCACAAGAAGATCAAGCTGTACAACTGTAACATATATATGGAGGGCCTAGGTTAGACCCATGCAGGCTCCCTAGTTGTATGTTCTGTCAGGTTAGATGAATTTGTGTTTTTTCTCATGGTGCCCTTGATCTCTCTGGCTGGTACAGTCCTTCTTCCCCTTCTTCTACAAGATTCTCTGAACTCCACATAATGTGTGCCTGTGGATCTCCACATCTGTTTCCACCAGTTGCTAGATGAACCTCTCTAATGCCAACTGTTCTAGGCACTAAAGTGTGTGTATATTAGAATATCATTAGGAATCTTTTCATTAATATTTCTTTTTCCATTTGTGTTTGATTCTATCTTAGGTCTCTGGGATACTCAGCCTCTGGGTCCTGGTCCTTCAGGCAGGGGTGGACTCCCTCTCATAGTATGTTTCAAGCTGAAAATATCATTGATTGGCCATTCACAATTTCTGCACCATCTTTACCCCAGTATATTTTGTAGGCAGGACAAATTCTAGGTAGAAGGTTTTGTACCTAGGTTAGTAAGCATTCTCTTCACTGAAAGTCTTGCCTGGTCATAAGAGATAGCCAGTTTAGGCTCCAAATGCCCCCATTACTAGGAGTGATAGCTAGGGTCACCCTTATAGATTCCTGGAAGTTTACATTGTGCTAAGTTTCTAGCTTGTCCCCAGAATGACCCCAATTCCAGTTGTCTTTAGAAAAACCTAACACTAGAAATGACCTATGTGTTTATAGCAACTAATGAAGGTTCAGACAACTCAACCTAGGCCTAACTAATCATAATAATTACATTTCTTCACAAATGAACTTAGCATACACATGCTTACAAATTAAATTTTTAAATAAAAGTTAATAATCTACACTATGTCAAACTTTGAAAATGAATATCAATTTAATATCCCTCAAATGCTGAAATATGAATATTATTAATTTGATGAATTTAATGCAAGGAAAATGATTTGACAAATATGACTCAGTTAATGGGTAGCATAAATGCTATTTGAATACAGACCTCATTCTAAATCTTTTTACTTCCAAATATTCTCAACAAAGAATGTCATAAAAATTAATTGGAGAGCATTAAAAATGTTTTAGTTACTGCCATATACAAACACAAAAACATATTAAGATAGATCACAGGACTGAATATGAAAGCTGAAAAGAATGATGTTTCTGTTATAAAGCATGGGTGACTATCATTATGACCACTAGACAGGCAGATTTCTTATGCCACATTAAAATATAATGGTGAGAATTAAAAAAGAATAAAAAATTGGGCATGACTAAAGTTAAGATCTTTTGCTCATCAAAAGTCACCATGAAGGGAATTAAAAGGTAAGAAACATGATGAAAATTAATAACATGGGTAGGTAGAAGATAGATGGATAAGTAGATAGATAGATATGCATGGATGGATAAATGGATGGATAGATGGTAAATTATACTCAGCATTAGAAGTCTTAAAATTAAAATCTTGAATGGCAGGGGGCTTATATCATCAAAATGTTCTCATCACCTCCAAAGAGATAGTCACAAAGGAAAAATTGGACAGTGTTCTTGTAACAACAACTACAATACCAGGAAGTACTGAAGACTAGTAGGAAGCCTGGGGAACACAGGTTTCTAAGTTTCTAGAAACTCACTGCCCCTTATACCCAATAGAAGCTGGTCTTCCTTTGGTAGAAAAGGCACATATGAGGACTTCAAAAGTCACCATGACCACTTTAGATACACACTCTCTCTCTTTACCACTGAATACCCCAATGATCTAAATGGGCATGTGGTCAGGAGCGGGAGCTTCCTTGAAATCCACACATCTAGGATTTTTCAGAACCAAAGCAATACTGTGTCCTATTCCCTGTAGCCAGGAGAGCTACTGTCAATCTCTATCTTAAAACTGCAAGAGTGGTTGGAGCCTTAGTCACCACCTAAGTAGTCATATCTCATGTCATGCTATATATATCCTACATGAGCTGCTACTGTCACCCGCTACCCTTTGGGATCAAGCTAGGGCTGACCTGCTCCTTCTTTAGCTCACAATTATAGTAATTCACTGCCATGAGAAGCTTGAATCGAAATCACATGTTTTCTCCCAAGGAAACAGTACCTTGAAAGCCCTACTATATCAGCTCCAAATCATTGCTGAAACCTGTTCTTTGTGCTCACAGCTGAAGCTGTGCACTATATATATCCCAAGGAGATGACACACTAACTAGTCAAGGTTCACTTACACCTCAGAGGTACGCTGGGCGTCAAGTAAGACTCTGTACAATGTTACTATGGAAGAAATCAGTGTCTTTTCCAAGCTGATTCATCTACTTTTAGTTGTTGCTGCACACTGATTCTCAAAGCCTGGGTAGACAATGTCAATTTTCCCAAAAAGAAATTGTCCTTTGATAATCAGAGTAACCCTGACACACAGGTCTGTGAATATTGATTCTCAAAAAATTGTCTTGGCTAAGTCAAACAACTATGCCTCCCAGAACTTAGGGTAGAAGCACTATATAATCCTAAGAAATTAGAGCATTGGATGAGCTCAGACAGCCTGTCACAGAGGCCAATCTCCTCTTTAAAACTGGATGAGGCCAGAATACCGGCTGTGAAGATAGATTTTTCTAGGCAGTTCAGTCATTTTGGCCATAATTTTGTTTCTGTAACCAATCAACAGATGCCATCATTATTCGAGAGTCCCTTACTCTGCTGCAACTAACTTTAAGAGTCTGGAATATTGCTGTATCCAACTATCCCATGCTCCAGACTTACTACTACATAATATTTACTCTCCAGAATACCAATACCCAATTCCACAAACACTATATAATAGAATCTTCTAGGAACCAAAAGCATCACAGCTTTCCAAGTAAGAACACCAAGGCTCACTAGCAGGTGAAAGATTTTCCATGAATATAAATGTATAAAGTTTGAAAGATTGGATTGATCTATGAGTAATGGAGAAGTCATTGGAAAGACACAAGAAAAATAAAGCAAAACAAAAGAATGGAAGCCTGATGCTACTAAAGGTGGATAGTAACACTCCAGGGGGCAAATCACCCCAACTGTGAGCAAACCAAAACAAAATTAGGAGCCGAATACAAACTCAAAATAATGATCTTTGGGAAACTTGCTGAGATAAAAATCAGACAATTTAGCAAAAACATAAACAATGAAACAAACAAAAGTCCATGATCTGAATAAGAATCTAAAAATGAAAATTATCTATAAGAAACAAAAATTAAGATCTTAGAGCTGAGCAACTCAAAGAGCTCAATAAAGAATAGATTGTAAGAGCTTGACCTACTGACTAGTTCAAGTAGAAGAAGAAATATTTTAATTCAAAGATAGAAATCTTAATATTTTGTAATCAAAGAGGAGAAAAAGGAATGAAGAACTTAAAGACAGCCCACAAATTCATAGCTAAAATATTAGCAGAATAAATGTTTACCTGAGGGAAATTTAAAAAATAAAAGAGAATATAGACTATATCAGAAAATGGAAACATCTTCCATGCTTACAGACTGGCAGGATTAATAGTGAAAATAGCCATTCTACCAAAAGCAAATGACAGATCCAATATATTTCAAATTAAACTTCCAACACATCTTTTACAGATCTTGAAAGAGCAATTCTCAACTTCATCTGAAAAAAACAAAAACAAAAACAAAAACAAAAACAAAACAAAAAACCCCAGGATAGCTAAAATTATCCTGAACAATAAAATAACTTTGGAGGAATCACCATCCTGATCTCAAGCTGTACTACAAAGTGAAATTGATAAAAACTGCATGGTATTGGTATGGAAACAAACACGTTGATCAATGGAATTGAATCAAAGACCCAGAAATAAATCCACACACCTATAGAAAATTGATTTTTGACAAAGAAGCCCAAACCATACAGTGGAAAAAAGGAAGTATCTTCAACAAATGGTGCTGCTCTAACTGAATGTCTGCATATAGAAAAATGCGAATAGATCCATATTTATCACAATGCACTAAACTCATCTTCAAGTGGATCAAGAACTTTGACATAAAACAAGATACACTAAATCTAATAGAAGAGATGGGGGGGGGGGGAATACTCTTGAACTCATTGGTACAGGAGAAAACTTCCTGAATAGAACAACAATAGCTAAGGCTCTAACATGAAAAATTAATAAATGGGGCCTCAAGTGTCCCGCGCTACCATCTCGCCAGCAAGAACGACGCGGCACACAAAGGATCCTTCTGCAGTTAAGCTTTAATGCATCTTGAGAGGGAGAGCATAAGCTTGCCAAGAGTGGAGACCCCGAATAACAGAACACCCGTCCCTTATATAGGCCACAGCGCTCGCCTGGGACGTGGAGCTTCCCCATTGGCTCCCCGCACATCAGGCCAGATGACGCCACGAGAGAGGCTGAGACTCTGAGGTGGAAAATTACCAGGTACATGCGCACTAGCCTGTTTACAACTTGTCCTCGGCCGGATGTAGGCGCCATCTTGTAATGGCGGATGTGGGTGCGACTCGGGCAGCTCCCCACACTCAAGAAACTGAAAAGCTTCTGTAAGGCAAAAGACATTGTCAATAGGACAAAACAGCAGTGACCAGAATGGGAAGAGATCTTCACTATCTCTACATCCGACAGAGGGCTAATATCCAAAATATATAAAGAATTCAAGAAGTTGGGACTCCAACAAACCAAATAACCCAATTCAAAAATGAGGTACAGAGCTAAACAGAAAATTCTCAACAGAGGAACCTCGAATGGCTGAGAAGCACATAAAGAAATGTTCAAAGTCCTTAGTCATCAGGGAAATGCAAATCAAAACAACCCTGAGATTCCACCTCACACCAGTCAGAATGGCTAAGATCAAAAACTCCTGTGTTCCTCTGTTATGCTTGCAGACTGGAGCCTAGCATAATTGTCCTCTGAGAGGCTCTACCCAGCAGCTGACTAAAACAGATGCAGATACCCAGAGCCAAACAGTGGACAGAGGTGGAGGACTTTTACAGAAGAGTTAGGGGGATGGACTGAAGACCCTGAAGGGGATAGGAACTCCAAAAAAAAAAACCAACAGAGTCAACTAATCTGGACCCTTAGAAGCTGTCTGAGACTGAGCCACCAAGAAAATAGTGTAAATGGGTTGGAACAAGGCCCCCAAGCATGTATTTAACAAATGTGCAGTTCAGTCTCCTTGTATCCCTCCAATAACTGGAGCAGGGGCTGTCCCTAAAGCTGTTGCCTGTCTGGGAAATCTGTTTTCCAACAGGACTGCCTTGTCCAGCCTCAGTGGAGAGGGTGCACCTAAACCTGCAGAGACTTGAAGTACCAGGGTGGATAAATACCCAGGGGGATCTCACCCTCTCAGAGAAGAAGGAGCGGGTCATGTGGGAAGGGACCCTGTGAGGAGGGCAACAGTAGAGAGTGTAATGATTGGGATGTAAAAAAATTAAATAATTAGTTAATTATTAAATTTAAATAATTAAATTAATAACTATTTATTTTATCATATTATAATAAATTATAATAAATAATAAAATAATAGTAAGAATACTGAAGAAAGAAATCTTACTTAACCGAATAATTACCAGAAAAATCTCTTCTCTTAGAAGACATAGGACACCCAGATATAAGTTTATATTTCCCTAACACATTTGTATTAGTTATGTTTCTCATTGCTATAAAAATTGCCTACAGAAAACAACTCAAAAAAGTGTGTACTTTGGTTTGCATAGCATGTACCTTTTCACACCGTGTTCTCATTAGTTTTGTGTCAACTTGGCACATAGGAGAGTCATATGGTAAGATGTAACCTCAACTGAAAAAAGAAATCTAGATCAGACTGGCCTTTAAGCAAGTCTGTTGGGGAGTTCTCTTGACTAATGGTTGGCATAGAAGAAACCTGGCTTTGTGTGATGGTAGCCATGAGTAGTGGGTGTTCCTGGGATTCATAAGAAAGCAAGCTGAGTGAACCAGAGAGGTAGAGATTTTTATAAAGTTAACATAGCTTTTTATCTCATATAAGTCAGCAAATCATGAAATTTTCACATTTTTAGTTTTCTTTTTTCATTATTTTTATTGAAGAGAGAACTTCTCTCATATATTACGCATTTTTAATACATTTTTAATTTTCAATTTTTAAAGTTACAATATTTTCCTCTACTTCTCCTTTCTTCCATCCCTTACGTGCTGCCCTTTGTTCCCTCTCAAATTTATGGTCTTTTTTGCTTTAATTATCATATATATATATATATACATATATATATATATATATATATATATATATATATATAT
>JADRCH010000149.1:2756411-2768727 GCA_019843965.1 Rhynchomys soricoides | reverse complement strand
GCCTCGAACTCAGAAATCTCAGAAATCCGCCTGCCTCTGCCTCCCGAGTGCTGGGATTAAAGGCATGTGCCACCACTGCCCTGCATATATTAGCATTTTTAATATCATGTATGCCATCTTTTATTTCTTGGGATTCTTTTCTATGCTAGTAGAGTCTATTCAGGAATTCTTTGCCTGTGACCATTTTGAGTTGTTTTACATGTATTTCTGTCTATCAGTTTTAGTTTCAGGTCCTACCTTAAGGTCTGTGATCCACTGTTAATTGATTTTGATACAGGATGAAAGATATGGATCTATTTTCATTCTTTTATGCATGGAAAACATCCCCCAGTAACATTTCTTTTTTTAATCATTCTATTCATTTACATTCCAAATGAAACCCCTTTCCTGGTTACCCCTCCACAGTCCCCCATCCAATCCCCCTTTTTCCATCCCCTTTGCCTGTATGAGGGTGATCACCCACTCACCCACTCCTGCCTCACCGCTTTAGTACTCCCCTATGCTGGGGCATCAAACCTCCATAGAACCCAGGGCCTCCCCTCCCATTGATGTCAGATAAGGCCATCGTCTGCTACATGTGTATCTGGAGCCATGGGTCCCTCCTTGGTTGGTGGTTTAGTCTCTGGCAGCTCTGAGTGGTCCAGTTGGTTGATATTGTGCTTCCTATGGGGTTACAATCCCCTTCAGTTTCTTCAGTCCTTCCCCTAGCTCTCTCATTGGAGTCCCCGGGCTCAGACTGATGACTGGCTGAGAGTATCTGCTTCTGTCTTGGGCAGGTGCTGGAAAAGCTCTCAGAGAACAGCCATCCCAGGTTCCTGGCACTGGCATCAGCAATAGTGAAGGGTTTGGTGTCTGCAGATGAGATGGATCCCTAGTCAGGACAGTCTCTGAGGAAAGGCCAAAACCATCCATTTCTTTAAACTGACTGTCTTTTCTCCAATGCATGTTTTTGAAAGTTTTGGGGTTTTTTTTTTTTTTTTTTTTTGTTTTTTTTTTGGTTTTTTTTTTTTTTTTTTGTGGGTTTTTTTTTTTTTTTTTTTGCCAAAAATTACATGGAGCACTTTGCATTGTGCATTCTGTCATACCAAGGAATACTGCCTAAATACTGAAGTTCTAAACTGCCATATGTCATGAACTGCAGTGATTATTACTGAACATACAACGCATTCTTGTCCTATAGAAATATAACAGTCTAAAAATAGAAAACAAATATTTTTTTCTTAATAGTCTTTTATTGCATATTTTCTTTATTTACATGTCAAATGTTATCCCCTTCCCCACCCACACCCAAACCCTCTATCCTATCCTCCCTCCCCCTGTTTCTACGAGGGTGTTCCCCCACTCACCCATCCACCCACTCCTGCCTGCCCACCCTCGAATTCCCCTACACTAAGGAATCCTTCAAGCCTTCACAGGATCAAGGGCCTCTTTCCCCACTGATACCTGACAAGGTCATCCTCTGCTACATATGTGACTGGAGCCATAGGTCCCTCCATGTGTACTCCTTGGTTGGTGACTTAGTCCCTAGGAGCTCTGGGGGGTCTGGTTTTTTGATATTGTTGTTCTTCCTAGGAGGTTGCAAACCCCTTCAGCTCCTTCAGTCCTTTCTCTAACTCCTCCATTGACGACCCCGTGCTCAGTCCAATGGTTGGCTGTGAGCATCTGCCTCTGTATTTGTCAGGCTCTGGCAGAGCCTCTCAGAAGACAGCTATATCAGGCTCCTTTCAGCAAGCATTTCTTGGCATCTACAATAGTGTCTGGATTTGGTGATGGTATACAGTATGGATCCCCAGGTGGGGCAGTCTCTGGATGGCCTTTCCTTCAGTCTCTGCTCTACACTTTGTCACCATATTTGCTCCTGTGAGTATTTTGTTCCACTTTCTAAGAAGTATCGAAGCACCCTCACTTTAGTCTTCCTTCTTCTTGAGCTTAATGTAGTCTGTGAATTGTGTCTTGGGTATTCCGAGCTTTTGGGCTAATATATACTTATCAGTGAGTACATACCATGTGTATTCTTTTGTGATTGGGTTACCTCACTCAGGATGATATTTTCAAGTTCCATCCATTTGCCTAAGAATTTCATGAAGTCATCCATTGTTTTTAATAGTTGAGTAGTACTCCATTGTATAAATGTACCACATTTTCTGTATCCATTCCTCTGTTGAGGGACATCTGGGTTCTTTCCAGCTTCTGGCTATTATAAATATGGCTGCTATGAACATAGTGGAGCATGTGTCCTTGTTATATGTTGGAGAATCTTTTGGATGTATGCCCAGGAGTGATATAACTGGGTCCTCAGGTAATACTATGTCCAATTTTCTGAGGAACTGTCAGACTGATTTCCAGAGTGGTTGTACCAGTTTGCAATCCCACCAACAATGGAGGAGTGTTCCTCTTTTTTCACATCCTCGCCAGCATCTGCTGTCACCTGAGTTTTTGATCTTAGCCATTCTGACTGGTGTGAGGTAGAATCTCAGGGTTGTTTTGATTTGCATTTTCCTAATGACTAAAGATGCTGAACATTTCTTTAGGTGCTCTCGGCCACTTGATATTCCTCAGTTGAAAATTCTTTGTTTAGCTCTGTACCCCATTTTTAGTAGGGTTATTTGATTCTCTGAAGTCTAACTTCTTGAGTTCTTTATATATATTGGATATTAGCCTCTATCGAATATAGGATTGGTAAAGATCCTTTACCAATCTGTTGGTTGTTGGAAAGCAAAGACTTTTACAAATTACCTACTGTTATTCTTCAACTTGTAGAATTATTAATATCTCTGGACTGCACTGAGTTATAAGTTTGATCTTTGTATTTGAGTTGATGACTTGCAGTTCTTTAAAACGATGTTACATTAATCTTGAATTTGAATTGAGATTGAGCCTAACCATTTCTAAAATAGCCACAGCCTCAGTCCACATTTTATACTACCTATTTTAGCAAAAAGATGTTTTTTGCAGTGACAATCATAAAGGCAAAATATCAGTCAACTCTGAAAAATGTTGAAGATGTTTTGCATCCTGCAGTATTATGTTTTCATCTATGAAGTCCAGCTACCATGAGCAGTATGCTGTCTCTCGCAGATCAATTGACTGGCCAACTCTCTGCCCAATAGGCCTACATCACCAGGAACACACACGTTAGATCCTTCCTAGCCATACATTCTCAAGTTTGCTGTGTTCCCAAGGAAACATCCAGGTGCTAGATAATATGCACTGCCTCTGACTTCCATTGTCCAGTCCAAGGTTGCCCACCAGAGGCCTGCTGCACCAGGAACATCCACGTTAAGCCTGCCTGTCCAATACCTGCTACATCAGAAATATCTAGGAATAACTAGATGGCTAAAGGCCAGGGTAAGAACACAACTAACAAAAGCAAAAAGAATATGACATCTTCAGAGCACAGCTATCCTCCACAGGAAGCCTTAGATATCCTAACATTATTGAACCAGAAGAAACTGTCACTAAATCCAATCTAAGAAAGATGATAGAGGTTCTTAAAGAAGAAATGAATAAATCCCTTAAAGAAATACAGAAAAATACAATCAAACAGGTAGAGGTCCTTAAAGAGGAAAAAATCCCTTAAAGAAATAGAGAAAATACAAGTAAATTCATTAGGAAATGAATAAAACTGTTCAAGATCTGAAAATGGAAATAGAAGAAATAAAGAAAACACAAACTGAAGGAATCTGAAGATGGAAAATCTAGGGAAAAGAACAGGAACAAAAGAAACAAGTATAACCAACAGAATACAAGAGATGGAAGAGAGAATCTCAGGCATAGAAGAAACAATAGAAGAACTTGATACATCAGTCAAAGATTATATTAAATTTAAAAAGCTCCTGACACAAAACATCCATGAAATATGGGATTTTATGAAAAAAAAAACTAACCTGAGAATAATAGGAATAGAAGAAGGTAAAGAATCCTAGTTCCAAGGACCCCAAAATATATTCAACAAGATCTTAAAAAGAACTTTCTGCAACCTAAAGAAACATACCTAAAAACACACAAGAAGCTTAAAGAACACCAATTAGATTGGACAAGAAAAGAAAATTCTCTTGCCACACAATAATCAAAACACTAAATCTACAGTACAAAGATAAATATATTAAAAACTACAAGGGATAATAAAGTTCATGTAACGTACAAGGAAAACCTATAAGACTTACATGTGACTTTTAAACAAAGACTCTAAATACAGTAGAGTCTGGATATATGGCTTACAGCCTCTAGAAACCATGAATGCCAACCTAGACTACTATATCCAGCAAAACCCTCAATCAACATAGATGGAGGAATCAAGCTATTTCAAGACAAAACCAAATTTAAACAAATCCACAAATCCAGCCTACAGAAAATACTAGAAGAAAAACTCCAACCCAAGGAAGATAACTATACCTAAGAAAACACAGGAAATAAATAATTTCATACCAGAAAAAAAAAAAAAACAAAGGGAAGCACACATACGAACACACATACACACACACTAACACCACCAACATCAAATTAACAGGAATTAACAATAATTTGTCATTAATATCTTATATATATATCAGCACCTCATGGAACCAAAATTGACCATATAGTCCTTCATAAAGAAAGCCTCAACAGGTAAAGCAAAGTAAAATAATCCTTTGTACATAATCAGACCATAATGGACTAAAGCTACATTTCAACAACAACAAAACAACAGAAAACTTACAGAGTCATGGAAACTGAACAACTCTCTATTCAATGATAACTGGGTCATGGAAGAAATAATAATAAAAGAAATTAAAGACTTTCTAGAATCCAATGAAAATGAAGGCAAAACACATGAAATTAATGGAACAAAATGAAAGGACTGCTAAGAGAAAACTTCATAACATTAAGTGCCTTCATAAAAAAATTGGAGAGATCATATACTAGGAATTTAAAAATATACCTGAAAGTTCTAGAAGAAAAAAGAAGTAAACATACCCAAGAGCAGTAGATGGTTGGACATAACCAAACTCAGAGCTTAAATCAATAAATTAGAAACAAAGAAAACAATAGAAAGAATCAATGAAACCAAGATCTGGTACTTTGAGAAAATCAACAAGATAGATAAAACATTAGCCAGACTAACTAAAGTACAGAGAGACTGTATCCAACACAAAATCAGAAATGAAAAGGGAGACATAAAAACAGACACTGAGGAAATTCAAAGAATCATTAGGTCTTACTTCAAAAGCCTACAATTCACTAAATTGGAAAATCTAAATGAAATGGATAGTTTTCTTGATAGGCAACACTTACCAAAGTTAAATCAAAATCAGTTAAGCTATTTAAATAGCCCCATAACTCCTAAGGAAATGGAAGTAGTCATTAAAAGTCTCCCATCTAAAAAGAAGACGAAGATGAAGACGAAGATGAAGAAGAAAGAAAGAAAGAAAGAAAGAAAGAAAGAAAGAAAGAAAGAAAGAAAAAGAAAGAATAAAAAGCCCAGGGCCAGATGCTTTTAGCACAGAATTCTTCTAGACTTTCATAGAAGAGCTAATATCAATACTCTTGAAACTATTGCACAAATTGAAAACAGAAGGAGCATTGCCAAACTCATTTTATGAGGCTATAGTCGCCTGATACCTAAACCACACAAAGACTCAATTAAAAAAAAAAAAATTGAACTTCAGACCAATTACTCTTAATACTCACCAATAAATACTCACAAACCAAATCCAAGAACACATAAAAAATATTATTCACCATGATTAAGTAGGCTTTGTCTGAGGGATGTAGGCATGGTTCAACATACAAAAATCCATCAACATAATCTACCATATAAACAAACTAAAAGAAAAAAATCACATGATCATCTAATTAGATGCTGAAAAAGCCAACAATAAAGACAATAAGGGGCAAGCCAATATCAAATCTAAAGTTCAATGAATAGAAACTTCAAGCAATTCCACTAGTATCAGGGACAAGACAAGGCTGCCCACTCTCTCCCAATCTATTCAATATAGGACTTAAAGTTAGATCCAGAGCAATAAGACAACTAAAGGAAGATCAAAGGGATACAAATTGGAAAGGAAGAAGTCAGAATATCGGTATTCACAGATGATATGATAGTATACATAAGTAACCCCAAAAATTCTACCAGAGAACTCCTACAGCTAATAAACACCTTCAGCAAAGTGACTAGATACAAATTAATTGGAAAAGACTCAGTAGCCCTCCTTTATACTAAAGATAAACAGGCTGAGAATGAAATTGGGGAGACAACACCCTTTACAATGGCCACAAATAATATATAATATCTTGGTGTGACTCTAACCAAGCAAGTGAAAGATCTGCAGGAAAAGATCGCCGAAGATGTAAAGATCTCCCACGCTCATGGATCAGTAAGATTAACATAGTAAAAATGGCCATCTTACAGCCGGGCAGTGGTGGCACACGCCTTTAATCCCAGTACTTGGGAGGCAAAGGCAGGAGGATTTCTGAGTTTGAGGACAGCCTGGTCTACAGAGTGAGTTCCAGGACAGCCAGGGCTAAACAGAGAAACCCTGTCTCAAAAAACCAAAATAATTAATAATAATAATAATAATAATAATAATAATAATAATAGCCATCTTACCAAAAGTAATCTACAAATTCAGTGCAATTTCCATCAAAATTCCAACATAATTCTTCACACACCCTGAAATAACAATTCTCTACTTCATATAAAAAAGAAGAAAACACAGGATAGATAAAACAACCCTGTACAATAAAAGAGCCATAGCTGATTTCAAGCTTTACTACAGAACAATAGTAATAAAAAAACTGAATGGTATTGTCATTAAAATGGTCATTTTTATCAATAACATAGGATCCAAGACCCTCTATAAGGCAAAGGATACCCTCAACTAGACAAACAGCAGGCTACAGAATGGTAAAAGATCTTTACCAATCCAACATCTGACAGAGCTCTATTATCCAAAATACATAAAGAACTCAGGAAGTTAGCCCAAAAAAAAAAATTAAAAATGGGATACAGAGAATTCTCAATAGAGGAATGGAATATAGAATGGCCAAGAAGCACTTAAAGAAATGTTCAAAGTCCTTTGTCCTCAGAGAAATGCAAATCAAATGACTCTGAGATTTCATTTTTCACATGTTAAAATAGCTAAGATCAAAAACTCAAGTCACAGTACATGCTGTTGATGATTTGGAGCAAGGGAAACACTCCTCCATTGCTGGTGGTAGTACAACCTTGTACAACCACTCTGGATATCAATCTTGTGATTTCTCAGAAAACCGGAAATTCTACCTCAAGACCTAACTATACCACTCTTGGGCATATATCCAAAAGATACTCCACCATGCCACAAGGATACTTGCTTTACCATGTTTGTAGCAGATTTATTCATAATAGCTAGAAACTAGAAACAACCCAGAGGTCCTTCAACCGAAGAATAGATAAAGAAAATGTGGTTCATTTGGACAATGGAATACCAAATACTGAAAATAATATCATGAAATTTTCAGGTATATGTATGGTACTAGAAAATATCATCCTGAGTGAGGTAATCCAAATCTTCTACTTATTCGTAATGAAGATGAGTCTGGCAATTAACAAACCAAAACTCAAATATCATTCCATACTTTCATCACAGCTAATAGCTTCATCAGCTACCATATTTTAGTAACTTTTCATTTAAAGAATACCTATGCATAATAGAATCTGTTGAATTTATTTCACATAGAGGAAAGCCATCACTGAAATTATGCTCTCTTCAAACATCTTTCCTTATGGGTTTTCATGCTGGGTTTCTTTGTGTTGGCTGATTAGTATGAATTTATGTCACAGAATTTACATTAATGTTGGCCGAGGCCTGAGAATTCATCAGCTCTATTTTGTTCTTGCTATAGCAGTGATGTCCAATGCTGCACATCTGGTTATTTGCAGAGCCAGGACTTGTACCCAAGAGGTCTGACCTTATAGTTAGTATTTGAATTGCCAGAGTCTAGAGATAAAGTGACTTAACAAAGGTGTGAATGAGAATCATAGGGAAACATTTGAACACACAAACACACCTAAATTCTACTCATGAAAACCAAATAGGATATCCAGCAAATATAATTGTTCCTTAAAAAAATTATTGTAATGGATTTATATTAATAAAGTATAGGAATCTTTGGTGTACATGTAATTATTTTATACATAGTCACATATACATATGAACACAGATTTCTATGATTACTAAAATAAACATAGATTAAAATTTCCAGGATTCTGAAAAATTCACTATGGTTCTTCTCAGTCAGTAATTTTTCTCCTTCAAGGTGACTACACTCACTATTTATGCTTCTTGTTGTCAACCTTTCTATAGACTCAATTGATCTGTATTGTATCTGAAGTTCTTTATTTGGTATTATATTTCATTTGAAATCTGTACATGTCTAGGACTCATGAGCTCCTTTGTATTTCTGTATAGTATTCTACTATAAGAATGTCTATTTATTTTATTGCTGCTGAACATTTAGATTATATTTTCATGTCTGGATGTAATTGTTACGCATATCCTTATATTGTTAATGATACAACCCAATGCCTATTGCATATTACTGCATCATTAGTGTGTTTTTCAATATTACTGAAAATATTTTTTCAAAACATTTTTAGCATTTCATCCACCAGCAAATGAAAGAATTCCAACTTCACTACCGTAATACTAGTCTTTCCTTAGTATTGATTTTAAATAATTATGCATATTTGTGAGTAGAGTGGAATATTTTGTGGCATGCATACACGTTATAATGATTTAAACAGGATATGTTCATGCCTTACCTCTAACTATTATATTTCTGTCTCTTGTAAACATGCAAAATGCTCTTTTCTTGCCTATTTGAAGTGCACAATTAATAGCTGCCACTCAACCACACAAAAGGCTTCTGAAATTTTTTTACTTGTGATTCATGTTTATATGAGAGGTATTCATGCTATCCTGTATACAAGTATATAAAATGGCTATACAAGTCAAACAATGATTACTGATAATTAATCAAAATGAAATTCATTTCACAATGCTTTGCTGTACTTATAATTTTACTGTTAGTTAAAGATAAATACAAATTTTCACACTAATAAGCTGCATATGCTTGTTTATTTTTATATAAAATTTAAATCATAGATAAATACTTTTTTCAATAATATTTTTATTTACTTTTCATCCCTATTGCAGCCCTCCCTCTTCCTCTGTTTCTCCAGGTCCCTCCCTTACAAATCCCTCCCTTCAATACCTACTCTGTATCTTCACCAACATACGCTGTCACTTGCATTTTTGATCTCAGATATTCTGAAGTGTGTAAAATGGAATCTCAGAGTTGTTTTGATTTGCATTTTCCTGATGACAAAATGATGAACATTTCTTTCAGTGATTCTAGGCCATTCAATATTCCTCTATTGAGTATTCTCTGTTTAGCTTTGTATCCCACTTTTTAAAATTGGTTTATTTGGTTTTGTGGTGTCTAACTTCTTGAGTTCTTTATATATTTTGGATATTAACCCTGTCAGATGTAGGGTTGGTAAAGATATTTTCCCATTTTCTAGGTTGACGTTTTGTCCTATTAATGGTGTCATTTGCCTTATAGAAGATATCCAGTTTCATGAGGTCCCATTTATCAATTGTTGATCTTAGTGCCAGAGCTTCTGTTATTCTGTTCAGGAATTTGTCTCCTGTACCAATGTGTTTAAGGCTATACCCAACTTTCTCTTCTATTAGATTTAGTGTTTCCAGGTTTATGTTGAATTTTCTGATCCATTTGGACTTGAGTTTTGTGCAAGTGATAAATACGGATCTATTTGCATTCTTCTACATGCAGACACCCAGTTTAGACCAGCTCCATTTGTTGAAGTTGCTTTCATTTTTCCATTGAATGGCTATGGGGCAAGTGGACCATGCTACACAGACAGAAGAACTGGTAATATTGAATAAGCCTAAACCCTGTGAAACTCAGAATGGAGTAAGGTAGCCATGGAGCCAGCTCCCTGACAAACTCTACCTGCTCTAAAACATGTAACCATGACACCCCACTGAGAGGACCTTGACCCATTGCTATTAGTCATGTAGCATAAAAACCTGGAGTTTTCCATTCTAATGAGGAATCTAAATATATCCCCAGTGTTCAGTCAACGAGAGCTTCCATTCCTGGGCATTCCTTCCCAAAAAGGGCATTTAATCCCTCATTCACCCTGAGTAATGTGTACAAATTTACATTCACCATCAAATAAAACAGTTTGGACAAGAAAGGACTGTCTCTTCATCAAGGATCTCCTGTCTTAAAGACCCTTGCCTAAATCTCCGGGAGAAGGCCCCTCTCTCCCAGCCCTTCGGTACTCTAGGCACTCACTTGGAAGCAAACCAGGTTCCATGCTGGCACATCCTAGACAACCTGAGGGGAAGCATGGACTAGGGACCTATGTTCCCAACTCCTAGCAGTATCAGGACAGCCGTAGGAGACTGGTAACCACAGCAATCATCCCAAACTCTGCTGCTGTTTTCCACCCTAGGAAACACAGATTGAGGACCCTATTTCTGACTGCATTCTGCCTCCCCTGAGCATGAGATTGCTTGGAACTCACACAGGGGGGGAATAAAATAGTCATTGGAGATCAATGGAGGAAGGGAACTGGGTAGGAGAGGAGAGGAGAGGAGAACTTGGGGGTGGGGAAATCAGGGGTAAGGAGAGCCAGGGAGATAGGGCTGGGAGAGTGAATGGATATCTACAGCAGGCAAGGAAGTGGGGCAATCTTTAGGACTTGCCAGAAATCTGATGTGGGGAGCCCGAGAGGGTCAGTGGAGACAACTCTAGCTATGACTCCTAGTAGTGGGGATATGGAGCCTGAAGTGGCCACCTCCTGTAGCCAGACAGGACTCCCAGTAGAGGGATAAAGACACCAACCCACCCACAAAACCTTCCATCCAAAATTTGTCCTGCTTACAAGGAGTGCAGGGACAAAGATAGAACAGAGACTGAGAGAATGGCCAACCAAGGAGAGGCTTAACTTGAGACTCATCCCATGGGCAAAAATCAATCTCTGATATTATTAATGATACTTTGTTATGCTTACAGACAGGAGCCTAGAATAACTGCCTTCAGAGAGGCTCTAGCCAGCAGCTGACCAAAACAGATTCAGAACCCTACAGCTGTATGTTAGATGGAACTCAGGAGTTTTGTGGAAGAGTTGGGTGATGAATAGAGGTACCAGGTGGGGACAAGGATGCCACAAGAAGAACCAACAGAGTCAACAAACCTGGACTCTAGGGAGATCTTAGAGACTGAAACACCAACCAAAGAGCATGCATGAGCTGTACTTAGGCCCTACACACATAGCAGAAGTGCAGCTTGGTCTTCTTGTGGATCCCCCAACAACTAGAGCAGGGGCTGTCCTTGACTCTGTTGCCTGCATATGAATCATATTCCTCTAACTAGACTGCCTTGTCTAGCCACAGTGGGAGAGGATGTGCCTATCCTGCAGTATCTTGATGTGCCGGGGTGGGTTGGTACTCAGGGAAACCTTCTGCTTCTCAGAGGATAAGGAGAGGAGAGAAATGGGGTATGTGAGGAGGGGACTGAGTGTAAGAAGGCTGAGACCAGGATATAAAGTAAATAGATAAATGAATTAGCCGGAAAGAATAAAAATTAGAACAAGCTAGATAGATGTCTCAGGGGTTCAGATCACCTCCTGCTCTTCCCAGCACAAGTTCAATGGTTCACAAGTGTCTTTACTCCAGTTTGTTGGAAGGAGTTGATCTCCCCCTCTGTTCTAGCCTCTACTGTCACACACACACACACACACACACACACACACACACAGCATACTTTCACAATCACAAGACACAACTGCAATACAAATAATAAAATAGAAATAAGTACTTTAAATTGTTTTTCAAAAAATAATAAGATCTAACTTGCTTTTGAAAATAGCAAAAAAACATAGAACTGAAAATGAATTTGTTTTTTGTTTATAGTTCAATTGCTAATTGTATTTTAATTAGTTATCTCCCCTAACTATTCTCCTTGAGAAAATAATGGGATCAGAATAGATAATGTCTTCATGGTTGTGAGAGCTATGCAGCCCATGAATCATTTTAGAGCCTGATTTGTAGTGGTCAATTATAATATTCAATTTTTTTGGTGGAGGCTTAGTTTCTTGTAACATTGAAGTGGATAGTCACAAAGACTGTAGGAAAGAAACTGATAGAAAAACAGAGAAAAACTAGTTTGTTCACGTGCTATTTGTTGTGTTTTTGTTTGTTTGTCTCTGTTGCATTGGGGTAGATGTCAAGAATGATTGTCAGGTACTTAATACATA
>JADRCH010000149.1:2686120-2755244 GCA_019843965.1 Rhynchomys soricoides | reverse complement strand
TCTCTCTCTCTCTCTCTCTCTCTCTCTCTCTCTCTCTCTCTCTCTTTCTCCCTGTTTCTTTTTCAAGCTCTAGTTTCTTCCCACTTCCCTTAAAGAAATACTTAGCTTATATTTCTAATGAGCCTCAGGAAACTCACTAGGGCTGTGCCTGAACATTGCCTGTAATTTACGGTGAGTTATGTTTCAATTACCTCCATATTATGGTATACTGGTAAGGGCAGGCATTATGTCATGTCAGGAATACAGGCAAGAGAAAATATGGACACCCCCATTACAGCCAGTGATGGAGCAGTTTTAATAATATTGGGGGAAATGGAACATAAATGCTTTTCATCTGCACCATTACCACACATTAGCAACACCCTGCACCAGAGTGTGCAGGAAAGGCTGAAGGACAGAAGGGGTTGCAGGGGTGCCAGCTACTTTGCATTCAGAGACAGGGAAAGGGAGTCCCTGGAAAGGTTTACTTCTTCTCTAAGTAATGCCCTTACCAAAGATATAAAGCACAAACTTTGAAAAGAAAAACAAAATCTAATTCTGCCCCTTTCCTGTGAAAAAGATAAGTCTTACTTGTTCTTCTGTTCTCTTCCCTCTCCCTCTCCCTCTTCCTCTCCCTCTCCCCCTCCCTCTCTCCCTCATGTGCTCAGCCTCTTTATTTTCTTGACACAAATAGCATTCACTGCTCAAAGAATGTGCGAATTAGGCTGCTTTGTAATTCAAACCGTTTATTCAGGTTACTAGGTATGTACTAAAGAGAAAAATACCATTGACTAAATGGCTGTATTATGGATGTTTCCAGCAGCATATGGGAGGGAGAATTCTCCCCACAAAAACCTCCCCAAGCCCTGACTCCATTCACCATTTAGGATGGAATTTGGCTAATGCTAATTCCCACCTCTTTCTTTCAAATACCAGGGGGGAAGCATGTGTAGATGTTTTCCTTGGGTGTGATTGGTGCTTTTAAGGAGAGGAAGTGGCACACAGGAGCAGCCTCAGCCATCGGATGATCTGGATGATGTCTGCTTTGAGGATTAGAGGAATACAAATGGTGAGCTCCAGCAATACTGGAAGATGTATAGGGACTCCCGGCCTTGATGCTTTCAAAAGCTGCTTCACTTTGTTCAGTTAGAACAAATACAGTCAGGAGTGCCTCATATTTAATGAAGGAGGGAGGTGCTCAGCAACTGAAAGTATACATGGATGGTTCTCTAATAATAATGATAGTGTAAGCCTAAACTAAAGGGAGAGAGACTACATGAAACAGCAACATGCTCAGAAAACACTCTCAATTACAGAGAATTTTTAAACCAACTTTGGAGATGGTATAGATGAAAGAAAGATTATTTGCTATGGCTTTTATGATTTCCTTTGTTGCTTCTAGATATAATCTGCATGCACTAGGAAAAGTCAACATTTTTCATATAAAAGATGCTTCTAGTGTTAGTTATTTCATTAAACATTCTACTATACAGTGATAACCAGAATCGTTTTACTCCATATGCAATGAAGGTATCTAGTGAACAAGTTGGATGCGCTCAATACTCTCTTGAATTGTACTTCTATTGGGGGAAGCACACAATATACAATATGTGAGTGCTTTCCTGTTGTGATGCATGCTGGGAAAGAAAACCGGGACAGAGGATTAGAAGATTAAGTACTACCAGATAGAAAAGTCTTCAGAGAAATCAGGATTAAGCTGAGTGAGTCAATACTTCTGCCTTGTTCACTTAATAGAGCAGTTTGAATGTTTGCTGTTGTTGTTGTTGTTGTTGTTGTCATTGTTCTTGTCGTTGTTGTCAAATATTCTTGGAAAATATTTTTAATCATTGCAGGGTAAGTCTTTTAAATAAAACTAGGTGTTTGTTTATGACTTCTATTACATGTTTCTGGTTCTTTATTTTGGGTTGTTGGGCTTGTCTCTAATTATTCACATTCACGAATAATGCATAGAAGCCTATTTGATGCAAAATGCATTTGCTGCCATTTCTGATTAAATTATTATTAGTATTACAAATAATTATACAGTTATGTATTATTATGTTATTATCTAGTCTATTATTAAATGGATTCTAAGTCAAATCACTAGTTTAAAAGGCATGTTCCTTAGAAGGGACTATTTATAAAAATTGAGTAAATTTGCTTCCCGAAATGTCCCAATATAAAGAAGAAATAAATTTCCCTCCATCTCTGAAAGTTCAAATTTGCAAAAATAAATTAACAACTGAAAAGATATATTTACTAATGTGCACAGACAGAGGTCTTACAATATATGAAACTCAATGAAACACTACATGGATGAATTATAAATACCCTTGTCATGGAGAAGATGAAAACCGGGGTTAGGCAACCTTAACAGGGTAGTAATTTTTAGGAAAAAGTAATGTTTAGAGCAGGCACCATCTTGGAATTATCCAAAACCTTCTGAATTTGAGGAGGTGATAGGGTCAAGTGGTGTGAAGTTACAGGGTGGAAACATACTAGGAGTGTAGGCGATCTTATGCTAATACATCTCTCAGATTGTAGTAATCAGTAACCATGATGCTACATTTGGTGTAAATAGGTGAAGACATTTTAGTCTCCTTTACTAGACTTTAGTCCTCCTTGGCTAATGATAGTTTTAGGGAGAAGGTACAATAAATTTATAAGAATTTTGGTCAGAGTCCAGTGAAGAGTCTTCAGACTACCTCGCTCCATACTTGAGAAGGGGCAGACACATGCAGAAACAACAGAGCACAGATAAGTGAACCACTGAAGTCTTCCAATTTCTTCTCATTGAAAGTGCATAGCCTTGGGCGTGAAGAAGTGGCTCAGAGATTAAGAGCACTTGCTGCTCTTGCAGAGGAGCCCATTCAGCTCATGGAATCCACATGGCTTCTCATAGTTATCTATAACTCCAGATTCGGGAGCTCAGATACCCTCTTGTGACCTTCTTAGGCACCAGGTGTACATGAGGTATCCACACATGGGAAAAAACACTCATACACATAAAATAAACCAGATCCCCCAGAGCGCCCAGAGATTAAACCAACCAAAGAATACACATGGTAGGACCCATGTCTTCAGCTGCATACGGGGCAGAGGATGGCTTTATCTGGCATAAATGAGAGGGGAGGCCCTTGGTTCTGTGAAGGCTCGATGACCTAGTGTAGGGGAAGGCTAGGGCGGTGAGGCAGGAGTGGATGGGTGGGTGGGGAACACGCCCATAGAAGCAGGGGGAATGGGATAGGGGATTTTTGGAGGGGAAACTGGAAAGGGAGGTAACATTTGAAATGTAAATAAATAAAATATCCAATAAAAACTTTTAAAAATGAATAACTCTAAAAATTTTAGAAAGTTCTCAACATGCCAGATCATTATACTTTGGGGTGTCATTGCTGAACCCCAGTACATGTTCCTATCCAAGTACAAAAACATCATTCTGCTGCTAATAGCCAACATTTGGTGAGTCCTGACTGTGCTTCAGGATCCTCTGCATGTACTTCATTAAACTGTCCCCTATAGAGTATGACTATTACCAATTCTGTTTATTGATGATTCTGAGTCACAATGAGGGTAAGCAGTTTGCCTAAGTTTATGCAACTGGAGGGAAAAAGAAATATCAGGCTTGAAACCAAGTTTCTAACTACACAACCCTGACTATAATCCAGCCCCCTGGGTCTAATGTTCTCAACAGTCCTTATTGTCCTTCTCATCTCTACTTTATGGAAGCTGGTAATGCCATACTTTGTCCAGATTTGTATGTGTATTTAACCGTAGAGTTAAATCTGTCCACTTCTCTATTTTTGCTGTTCCGTGTGTCCCGTGCCTCTTGGTGCTCACTTCTACTGAACACCAGTCTCTAGCTTATTTCTGAAAGATACCTTTTCACGTTAGGAGTATAACACTGTCTATTGTAATAACTTTCTTTTTGCTCATCTTGATAATTGTCTCTTAATTACATTTCTGCATAAACAAAAGAATTCTTTTTATTTGCCTTTTGATCTGTTTATCAAAAACTATTGATTTTTTTTCTCGTTGAATTTCTTTCATGACTTTTATCTGAAAAAATACTTTGTCCGAACATCCACTAAGTGTTCTCCAATGTTTTCTTCTCTTTTTGTTGTTTTTATTTTTCTACATTTCACTTTTATAATTCATCTTAAATTCATTTTGATGTAAATGAGAAAAAAACAAATTAGTGTTCCTCACAAAGTTAAAACAATTCCTGAATGGTCCATAGCTCCTTCATTGTTTTATGATGTACTATTTGTCAAATACCAAGCATCTAAATATACTAGGATTTATTCCAAGGTTACAAGTTCTATTGATCTGTCTGAAAATATTTATAACAAAGGATTCAAAATTGCTTTAGTGGTATAATCAATTTTAATATCCAGTAGGGGGAAATCCTCCTCTCATCTTCCAACTTCTCTTTGCTGTATCCTACCAGACTGGAGATAATTTCAGTATTATTTTGTCAAATCTCTATAAAAGAAAAATTAATAGACAGAGGATATTCTAATTGCCTGACATGCTGAACTTGCAAATTTTGCCAAATTGATGCTGAATGCTCCTTATAAAATGTACTTAGAACTCCCCAATTCAATGTTTTCTTTCTTGGTCAGTTTTAAACATAGGAGGAACAGTGAAAACTTAAATTTCCTGAACCAAAACCCAGGGATAACAACCTGCTAGGTGACTTCTGATCTCGACTTTTCTACTACGATGTGTCCTATCTGTGGCTTATAAATGTCAAGCTTTTTACAAGTTTGTGGCTTTTGCTCATTAAGATGCCTTTCTCTGTGTGCTCAAGTGGTCTTTAATGTTCTCTTGGTTATTGTTGTTGTGATATTCCCTGTGGAGGGAATATGTACACCAAATAAATTTGGTCTAAGCATGAATTGTGGTTCTACTAGCTGCAGCTTCAATGTTCACAGATTATTACACACACACACACACACACACACACACACACATATTGATATGTGGAATGGGGATACTGTCAGGAACACATATGTTTTGTAGTCAGATGATCTTTAATAATGAAATGAAAGACACACACATAGCCTTATATTTTAATATGTTTTAACCAGTTCAATGGCTGCACCACCTCCAAATCTCCATGTGGTTAGCACCTCCCCTTTGATATTCCTAAATTATTATTTACTAAAATCTATGTTCTATCTTTGTTGGCCTAGACCCAATTAGGGGGGAGGGGCCTGGGGCTGCTCTTTCCCTGTCCTTACAAGATTGATATGGTCTCTCTTCTACACCTCTCAGGCCTGGTTCTTTCTCCTTTCCAGAAATAATGGTTCTCTCTCCTTCTTCCTCCCTCAGTCCCCTTGTCCAAGAATCCTAAAGTCTCGCCTCTGTCTTCTTACCCAGCCATTGACCACCAACAATGTTAATTACCAATCAAAGCCAACTGGGATCAGAGACCCTCAACATCTTTTTGTTTTGTTTTGCTTTGTTTTGTTTTTCGAGACAGGGTTTCTCTGGGTAGCTCTGGCTGGACCAGGCTGGCCTCGAACTCAGAAATCCGCCTGCCTCTGCCTCCTGAGTGCTGAGATTAAAGGCGTGCGCCACCACTGCCCGGCTGACCCTCAACATCTTATATATAGATTCTCATACAGTTTTTGGGACCTAGTTAACGTAATGCAGGTGTTAGACCAAATCCACAACAGGTTTAACCAGTAGCCATGTAACAGGCTTTAAGGCCTGTTCAATAGATAGGAATTTATGTCTGGTACTTCAGGTCTGGGACACCCCTCCCCGCCAAGAGAAGATCCCACTACTGCCACTTTTCTAAACCAGTTTAATTTCTAATTCATTCTAGAAAGGTATCCCTGTGTCTATAGATAAGTATAGCTCTGACTCGTCATCACAGAAGCTTCTTTTTGTATTACATGAAAATTATTACAAAAAATAACAGCTGATGAAAGGCCACTGCAAGGGAGAACCAGTCTGCCCACAGGAAACTCCTGGTAAGTTAGCCAATACCAAGTGGTCATCCTGAAAAAAAACAGACATGAGGCAAAACTAAGGGGACTCAGAACATTGTATGATTTATACATATGTATATATCTATCTATATAGATATAGAGATATAGAGATCGAGACAGATAGATATAGCCATAATGTAACATTAGCACTTAAAGAACTCATGAATTTGACAGGGAGTAAGGCACATGGAAGGCACATGAGGGAAGAAAAGGAGGATTGGAAATGATATAAATATAGTACTCATATATGAAAGTCTTAAAAAAGAAATATTTTCATAAAATTTTAAATACTACTTATAATTTCTGTTCTAAATTTTTTGCTTATTTTTGCTAGATTTTTACCTTCAACTACTGAAAACAGTACTTTTAGAATAAATAACTTTACATTTTCTTGTATAAAGGGTTAATTTCTAAACCTTTGTCATTAAATATAATGCAGGATCATGATTCTCTGATTTAGAAATATTCTCTAAGAACTGCAATGGAATGAGTGTTGAATACAATCAAAACCTGCTTAATATTTCATGAGATAATTATTTTCACTTGCTTAATCCAGTTAATAAATTTCTTGATATTAATTTACTATTATAGTCCAATATTAAATCTTGCATTTTGATTATATTTTAGTTATATAGGGATTAAATTTGCTCATGGCTTATTCTTAAAATTATTTTTCTATGTAAATGAGATTAGTTAGATAAAGACAAACAGAAATAGCTACTTGGTTTGCACATATGAAATATGCATTTATATATTATTATTCTATTTCTGCTGCTATTGCCCAGTTTTTCTCTCTGAAATTAATAAATTTACCATTTTTAATTTCCTAAATCCTTGAAAAACATAATTTAAACCCATAATTTAAAATATGCATTTATATAATAAAATTTCTATTTTTAATACAAATTTTAAACTTCCTAAGGATTCTCATGAGAAATTTTGATAATTAGCATTTTTTACTATTACTCATGAAAGTAATAGTAAAATTACTTTTACTATTATAATTTTTACCTTATTTGTATTGCATTGGATGTAGTATGATTTTGCTAAATATTCTCTATACATTTACTGTTCTCATATTAAGTTTTCATGTTTACTTTGTTTTTATTAACTAGGCTTCCCTAGTTCCTACTTTTCTTGTTGTTGACTATTTTCATGTGGCCATGTTTATTTGAGACAAGAGTTTTAAGAATTGTTTTGAGGGTGATTGAGAAAAAAAAAACAAAAACAAAAAAACACCAAAAACATAAGTGTTATCTGGGTAAACAAAAGTCTATGAACGGACCAACCAGTCTTATGAGGCTGAAGACGGTATTCTGAGTCAGCGCTGGCAGGTTGGCTTCTTTGAAAGAAAAAAGGAGGGATACAAGATAGTGCTCAGTGCTGTGTGAGGAGAACATGAGCTGGCATTTACAATGATAACCAGGAATTGTTGGAATAAAGTTAAATTAAAATATTCTAGAAAATGCTACAGCTAAAATACAACTTCAAAAATAAACAAAAAGTGGGAGACTGTTTTCATTGAAAAGATTGAGAGATGCACCAGAGGGACTTTCCAGGAAGCAATTAAAATTTGCAACAAAAATGTGAACAAAAACCAAACAGCTCAAGATTTTATGGTTCTGATGAAGTCATAACTTACGTGTAAATGAGATCTTCATGTTGACAAGAGTATTTGTGATGATGTGCAGACAGGATATTTGAAGATGCTTGTGCCTTAACAATCTAGAAAATGTTTTCTTCTTTGGGGCCCTAATGTATGAAAGGCCAGCATTAAACCACATAAATTCATTCAACAGAAAATGTGTGACCCTTGAAGAAAAAAAAAAAACAGAAAATTTCCAGGAGAAGTCTGTGGGGAAATATTGGAGGAGAAATCTTTGGGGAAATATTGAAAATATCAGAGAAAATAAAAGAACTTACTGATTTATTAAGTTTCAGAATGCATTTGCAGAGATAGGAATGAGTTCAGGCTTAGCCTCAGAAATTAGACAGGAAATTAGGCATGTCAAAATTAAGTACATGTGTAGGTGCTATTTTAGAAAACAGTAAGGGAACTTTAGCATTAAAGTAATTTGTTATCAACTTGTTACAGTCATTTGGAAAAAGTTTGGACAACCTTAAATAAATATCTCAGAACCTAGTCTTTAATTTAGTTCATTTCCTAGAGTACTACATGTAAGCCTCTTGATATGAAAACATGATTGTTTTGTGTTCCACTAAGAACTGAAGGAAACATAGAATGCTTCTAGCACACACTTTTCAAAGCCTATTTCAACTTAAAAATCACAGATATATATGTCTGAACAATATTTCCCCTTTCCCCCATAGGTATCTCACCAAGAACTTTACATTCCTTGGAACACTTCTGTATGGAACTTCTGAAGCCTTTCTTATTACTGTCACAAGTACCTCCTGAAGGGATGGAGACAGAGACGTCTCCATGTTCTACCCCTTATAGAGTGAAACCAACCCCCATGTTTCCCCCCTTATAGAGTAAAAACAAACCTCCCGTACAACATACTCCTCCCTAATCTAAGACAGTGAATGATAAGAACATAATCTATTTTCATCAAATTTCAAACATAGCCATGCTCTAGAGAATTTGTGCTTAATTTAATTTATAGAAAGCCACTGCTAGGTGAGATCATGGTCCCATTGTCTTAACTCAGAAGACCTGGCAGGCTCAGAACCTATCAGTGTGCAAGAAGATGGTGGTTCATGAATAAAAATAGAAACATCATTGTTTTATTCTGCACACTTTTCTGCCAGGACTTTTCCCTGTGGTTTATGCTACTGATTTCATGTTCTTCTTATCCTTTCTAACTTACATGGAGATTCTTTCTCAAGTATATGTTTATGAGACTTCAGTAAGATCTCAAGAAAAAATGTGATTCATTCCCTTTCCAACCTAAACCTCTCTAGTATCGCTCTCAAAAGTCCCAATGGAATTAGATCGGTAGTCAAGAACTTGGTGGCTTGATGTACCCATATGGTCTGAAACACAGATTTGACTATATTGTGTAGCATCAATTCACTATTTTAGCAAATGGTCACTGAATGTTTATCATGTACTAGGCAATAAGGATATGTCAGTCAGTAAGACAGATCATATCCCAGCAAGGAAATAAATAAGAGTAAAACCTTAATATACAGTGTGATATTTATTAATGAGCCATTCGTTGAAACACAAAGCAAGAAATAAAGACAAGAATGATGAAACAGGAAGATCAATGTTAAACACTGTGGGAACAAATATCTCATTAAGAAGGTATTGTTTGTGGAAAGGTCTTGAATGGATGAGAGAATGAATCAGCAGCTATAAAGGAGGAAAATGAGTGTGTCAGGTAAAGGAACCAACTTCTACAAAGATTCTAAGGCAAGAAAATATCCAGTGTTCAAAAAACAAAAGGCTGCATATGAGTGGAATGAACAGTGAGTGGGACCTTCACCATGAGGTGTGTGAAGGAAGAGGGTCATTGGACCAGTAAATGGACTTTGGCTTTTACTATGAGTGATCCACAAACCATTGCATGTTTTATGGACAGAAAGCACACAGTTTGACATATGCCTGCTAGTGTTAGTATACAGGAAAAATATTTTTAAGGTAAAACAATTAGATTTATTTATGCTGAAGAATATTTAGAATCTTCTTTATGCAATAGAATATGTAGGAGGCAAAAGTCAGAAAATTCTTGCTTTTCAAAGTACTTTGTAATCCCTGGAAGAAATAGGCTAAGCATTTGAAAGGCACAGAGTTGCGATTAAATATAACAATCCCGGATTCTTTGAAGAATTTTGAAGGTGAGTATTGGGAATCTCAGAATGGTGTCAGAAGAAGGGAAGGTATATAAACCAAAGGTTTAAAAAATAACTGACTGTGGGCAAGAAGCAATGTTCACAATTTCTCTGACACCCATTCCTTCAGAGCTGTGTCTTCATCTTTGGCCCTTGAATGTGAAATGAAATTAGTGAATCTCTTTGATGAATCTGATTGTGAGTAAACCAGTAAGAGATCGAACGTAAAACTGTGTTATTATAAACAACAACTATAATCTATCTGCACCTCTTCTATCTCTACAGATGAACATTTCTTTATCCACCCTTGAGACCCATGTGGAACAGAATTGAAGTTTGGTTCATAGCAGAAACTCCAACCCTTCAGGAAACATTATCTTGCCAGATAGCCTTACTACAAGGAAACTGAGAAGGTCTTTTGAAGTTCTTGGACTCAAGGATAAAACTGATTTTAAAATGGACTCAAAAGAAAGCTTGGGGCAATTTTATTGAGAGAAGGCAAGCTATAAATCTTGGTAGCTGCTGGGAAACTGGATCTGGATGAGAGAGAAAAAAGCCATGCCCTTTTGAGCTAAGGTTCATGAAAGCCAGCATGTTCAGCAATGGAGGTTGACAAGTAGCTGCATGGAAAAAGAGAGAAGAGTAATCAAGGGAAAGCCCACAGGGTCAGGAAAAGCATGCTTAGGTTTCTGGCTAGTGTCTGCAAAAGTCATAAAAGATGTTATGCTATTTGAGTTAGAATTTAGAAATCAGGAATGTTTACCACTGTTGTATTAAGCTCTATAAATAATTGCATTGGGAAAGGGACTTCTGGGAAATAGAAATGCATTACCTCATTAAAGGGGTAATTACTCCTCCCATCTCTTTAGCATATTCCCAGGTAAATCTACTTTCTAGAGGGCTGAACTTTTGATCAGATAATTGACAGGCACAGAAGTATAAACTCTTAAGAAAGGAAATAATAGTATGAATATTTTAATCTTTGGAGCAGATCAGGGTATCCTACCTCTACCCAGGGGCATAGATAGAAACCAAAATACAATATTTTTACAATAATAGCTTTCTTTTATTGGGTCTCAAGAGAATGTTGATAGCAGTACCTTTCTCAAATGATATTTTAGGTCCAAAGGATAGTCAATTGTGGTGTTTACCTTGCTAAAGCTATTTGAGAAAGAAGAGGTAGGCTCCAAAGAAAATTATGAGAAGGGCATCCTCCAAATCTTCTTTCTAATCACTGTAATATTCCTCTTCAAGAGTTAAAACATAGTTGATAAAATGAAATTGGGACACAAAAAGGTTTAGTATCTCCATCCTTGTTAACTTTGGGGCTTTGAAGCTCACTAAAGGGACCCAAATACATATAGTTAGACTGTAGCAGGACTATCTGACTATCAAACAACAATAAACATGACAGTAGTTGAATGCAGAAGGTCCAAAGATTAGTATGGTCACTGCTAAGTTTATCATAGATAAGACCCATTTCTACCATAAAATTTCAGAGATTTAATTTCAAAGCTCTTTAGCACAAAGATGACGGTGGGAGTTAAAATGTATACCCTCATGCATGAGCCCAGGCAACTGTATAAAAGATAGCAAATCAAACTAGAAACTAGAGTCCCCAAACACTTCAGGAATTTCTGTCCTCCAGGCAGTGTATACCCAAGGACATTTTCAGCTTCTAGGTAAGGATGAGCATGGAATGGCTTATTTTTTAAGTGTTTGACCTAAAACTTCCCACATTTCTGTTTCCTATTTTCATCAGCCAGGATGTATGCTCAGAGAGATGTTGGAACATGGCTAAGAGGCTAAGCAATTCTCAGATTCATGACCCTGAGAAAACACATATAATCATAAAGCATATATTAAGATGCTAAGCATAAGTATAATTTGTTACTCAGCAGTAGATAGCTATACAAGATATATTAATGAATAGGCTAGAACTGTAAGAAAACAAGGAGAATGCAATGCAAGAATTGACAAGATATATTTGCATATTTAAATGTGAAAAACCTTAGTCTAATGATTAGTTCAACTCAATTACAAGGAACAAATATATTTGGAGTACACAAAACATCTTATGCACTGCTGCCAATGAGTTACAAAGTCTGCCAGAGCTCTCAATAGGTGACTCTCTATCTCTGTTCAGTGAGGTATCTTACGAGCATCTACCATAAAAGCAGAGAGTGGTAAATTCTGGGCAGAGAGATAACGTTTGCACTATAGATTTTCTTTTCAGAGACAAACTAAGTCTCTCTTTTTGGAAACTTAAGGAATTGTATTTATTTCGCCACCACTTAAAGAATAACAGCTGAAGTGTCAAGTAATATAGATCAATGGTAAAATTCTCACCTAGCATGCGTGAGGCTGTGGATTCAATTCCCAGTACTATAAAACACCACACACACACACACACACACACACACACACACACACACACACTCACACACGCACACACCACCACCACCACTGCAACAACAACAATAACAATTAAAACAAGGTATCACAATCATCTATTAGTCTGTATTAGCCACCATGCACTGCAAAGAGACATTTTGAAAAGCAAGTCTAAGGACAGCACTAGTCTATGACTAAAAATATAAATACTTAGGAGGTAGTGTGACAATGTATCCAACTAGGGAAACACAGTGGTAGGTTTACCTCTAATGTCTGTGATCCCTTAAGTCATGGGACTTTGACTAGGTCCATGTTACAAGGCATCAACTTCCTCCTACAATTTGGGCCTCAGCTACAATCACAAATCATTCAGTTAGTCCCATAACAGTTAAGCCACTATTACAACAGTATGCACCTCTTGACTGGTAAGTTGACATGCAAGGTCCAATCCTGGGCAAACATTTCTGGCGGTTGTCCCTGAGCTGCCTGCATAATACACTCTAGCTCTATGAAGGCTATCTAGGATAGAAGAGACTTCTACCTCAGGTCCAGCATATGTCTTCTATGCATATTCCCCTGCAATCAAGTATATGGTAGTCCAGTTCTAATGGACAATTAGGGTCAATGGCATGATTTGTGTACTTTGGGGAGAGTGGTTATTCAAGGCCAACAAGTCCTAGAGAACTATTCTACTTCTGACAGTAAAATAGTTATCTAAACTCATAAGTTTTAAGATCTGGTTTATCTACCCATGCATGATACACCCATTCAAAGTCTTTCTTAAGTTATGTTTTTAGTTACCTTATAAGGCACTACAATTCCATGTAAATTCCTTATGCATTCTTAGTTTTGGTTAACCCTCCATGTGACGCACATCTCCACCATCCACTACCATCATCCTTATTTATACCTTGTCACTTCCACTGTTTTCCCCCTGGATTTTTGTAGCCCATGTGTTCTATCGTCTTTATGTGTCCTTCTTCCTATGTTGCTTCCAGGTCACTACAGTGTTTTTAAGTTAAACAAATATACCTAAAATTTGCTTTCCTGAGTTATCTAACTCAGCATAATAATATTTTCTAGTTCCATCAAATAGCTCTGCAAATTTATTTTTTTTCTTTTTACAGAGTAATGAAATTTCACTGTGCATATATACATTTTTATGGTCCATCATCACTTGAGATACAGCTATGTTGATTCAGTTTCCTAGAAGTTCTGGATACAGAAACAACGAAGAGAGATTAGCAAGCAGCTCTGTAGGAGAACATTGGATGATGTACAGGAATGGTATAGATGGACCATATGGCGTTTCTAAACTCTTGGAAACTACACACTGATATCCAATATGGTTGTGTTAGTTTATGCTTTCATCAGCTGTATATCAAAATCCATTTCTGTCCATATCTACACTAGCATACCTTGTCATTTATATTTTTGATGACAGTCATTCTGACTGAAGTATAGAGGAAGCTTAAAGTAGTTTTACTCTGGAATACCATAACAGCTAAGGCTTTTGAAAATCTTTTAAAATGCTTATTACTCTTTTATATTTCTTTTGAGAGTTCTTTGTTCACTTTTAAACTGTATAGTTTCTTAATGTTTAGTATTTTTAAGATATGTGTGTGTGTATGTTCTAGACACTAATGTTCTATCAGTTGTATATCTGGCAAAGGCTTTTCTTCCATTCTTTGGTCTATCTCTTCATTCTATTGACATATCTAGTTTCATGAGATACCATTTGTCAATAACTTTTCTTACTTTCTGTGCTGCTGCATTCTTATTCAGAAAGTCCTTACCTGTATCTATAATTTGAAGTGGACTCCTCACTTTTTCCTATAGCAGTTTCAGATAACTGTCTTATGTTGAGGTCAGTGATCCATTTGGAGTTGACTTTTATACATGGTTAGTGATAAGGATCTAGTTACAGTTCTTTTACATGTTGATATCTAGTTTAGTTTACAAGCACCATTTGTCTTTTCCAATGTGTATTTTTAAATTTTTTTAAATAATGTAAATTTAGGTGGACTTACACCTAGGATCTTTATAATAGTCCGTTGGTCTAAGTGTATATTTGGGTCCATTATCACAATGTTTTTATTACCATAGTAAGTGAGTACTATGATACCCTTTCTGCCTCCTGCAGTATACATTCTTTACAATTTTGGTATTATTTATCGTGTGTGTGTGTGTGTGTGTGTGTGTGTGTGTGTGTGCACCTACAGATAAGAGCAGGTTTTACCCCTCCTCAAGGAAAATGTTCATTGCAAAAGGGGAGAGTACTATACAAAACCACATCCAATCAAAATGCAGTTGTGGAGCTCAGACTACATCCAATCAAAATGCAGAGTTGTGGAGCTCAGACTACATCCAATCAAAATGCAGGGTTGTGGAGCTCAGTTCCAGTGGATGCATCTACAATACACTCTCACACATGAGCTACAGGAACATTGTAGAATAAGATACAGAAAGATTATAAAAGCCAGAGGATTGTTTTCTCTGAAATTGTGCCTCCTGGTACTATCAGAAGTTATACTCATAAACAGGATGACACCAGCGAACATGATAAACTCAATTGGGAAAAGCCATGAGGTCTCAACTCTACACAAAGAACCACAGGCAACAACAGGAAACATGGAAACAGGGGAGGTGATCATCACCAGGAAAGAGCACATTAATTGCTGTGGCTAATTGCTGTGGGCAACTAAAGCATACTGGCAGTCCAGTCCAGAAAACATACATATAAGTAGCATTGTATAGACTGAGCAGGTTATACTTAGATATATATGTATATAAAAATATACATATGTAATAACAAGAGAGCCGTGAATTTGAAGGAGAGAGGCAAGAAGTACATAGGAAGGCTTAGAGGAACAAAGGAGAGAAAGGTTTTTAGTTATTTATCTCAAAAGTAAAAACTAAGAAAATTATTCTAATTTACCAGTGTGTGTGTGTGTGTGTGTGTGTGTGTGTGTGCGTGCACACACACACACACACACACACATGCAATAGAATTCATGAGGAGCTCAGAGAACAATTCTTTTGAGTCCTTCTCTCTTTCTACTTGGAATCTGGGGCTCAAAGTCAGGACACAAAGTTCCTTGGCATATATTCTTGCCTGCTGCCATATCTGACCAGCCCCTGCAGCATAATTTTCTTCAGGATTTCTTTGATCTTCCCTAACATTTTGTGCTTCCATGTACATTTTAAGACTGATCCTTCTGTGTCTGTGAAGAGTGGCCCAAAAATGTTTATAGATATTGCACTGAACTTATCAATTGCTTTTATGTAGGATAGTTAATTTCACAGCAGTAATTATCCTGATCCATGAATATCAGAGAGGCTTCTAACTTCCACTGTCTCCCTCGATTTCTTTTCACAGTGCTTAATGTTTTCATTAAAAGCTCTTTTTGTCTTGGCTATGTTTATTACAAGATGTTTTTATATTCTGTGGTTCTTCTCAATGGGATTATTCTCTGATTTCATTGATATATAAGAAGGCTACTGATTTTTGTGTAATTAATTTTGTAACATGTCTCGTTGATGAACATACTTAAGCCTTTAAGAGATTTTGGTAGAAATTTTAGGGTTTCTTTTGTATTAAATTATATAATATTGGTTTCATTTTTAAGGGTCATATACTTTTCTATTTAGTAGAACGCAAATTTGGGAGGACTGACCTTGGGATTTTGCATTGCATCTGATTGCACTGGTGTGTTGTTATCTCTTTACATCTCACATTCTATTAATGTGAGTCCTTTTTCTTTTGCTTAAGTTGGCTGAAGTTTGATTCATCTTGTTTATCTTTTCAAAAAGACAGCTCTTGTGGATAGCCCTGGGGTTGTTTATATTCTGCCAATTCTGCCCTCCTAGGATGGGCTTCAGATAAGGAGTGAGTTACATCTGTGACTCTTGTGAACCAATCCCCTAATGAATAAAGGAGCCAGTCACTAGGCATATAGGCAGAACTTCCAGGTCAGAGAGGGAAAGAGAGGAGGAGGAGAGAGAGAGGGCCTTTTTTGGAATGGGACAACAGATAGGTAAGATGTAACTGCTAGAGTCTCCTGGTACCATGGTGGATCCACAAGGACTCATTACCAGAGGAATCAGATTTGTTAAGGCTTACAAGATTAGGTTTTAGTTTTTGTGCCCAGAGATTGAGTTACTATTGTTTCTGAGCTAAGTTTGTGTTGTGCTTTCCTTCACGTGATGGCTCAGTTCATCTGGGTTTCAGAGAGAAAGGTACAATGGCAAAGTGTGGGTTTGCCTGATATACACCACAGATGCCATGAGGGTGTTGAAGCATGGGGCTGGTGTGATAGTGACCTGCCAGTGGGAACCTAGAAAGCTGGGTGGAGAGATCATGGAGCTCTGACTCAGAGCTCCACAAGTTAAAAGCAGGTCAGTGATTACTCACCAGTGCATGGCTGGACAGCCTTCCCAGGCTGAGAGAACCAGGGCATAGTGTGGGAACATGGTATATATTCCTTCTTTTTTAGTATTTCCTGCAACAGATAGCTTTTTGTTGTATTAATCATTTTAGTGTTTTTGTGATCACTTTTTATATTTTTGTTAATTTTTCCCATGTTCTTAATTATTTTGACCTGTGTATCATCGCTATTGAATTTGGCTGTGGTTTGTTTTTTTGTTGGTGGTGGTGGTGGTGGGTTTTTTGTTTTTTGGTTTTTTTTTTTGTATTTTTCAGGTGTCCTTTGTTTCCAAAATCCACATACGCATCATTAAGTTATTTGTTTGAATTCTCCAATTTTTGATGTAGACACTTAGGAATATAAACTTCCCTAATAGGATGGCCATTATTATGTTTATGTTTATATAGATTGTGGTATGTTGTGCTCTCACTTTTATTTCATTCTAGAAATATTTTTAAATTTCTTTCTTGGTTTCTTTATTCAATAGCATCACTTGTTCTATATCAATGTGTGTGGTTTCTGTAGTTTCTCTTGCCCTTGATCTCTACCTTTATTTCATTTTGTTCAGATAGAATAAAATGCATTTTTTCTATTTTCATATATGCCTTGAGACTTGCTATGATCTGTTTTGAAGAAATTTTTATTGGTTCTTGAGAATTTTTATTTTTAGTGTTAAGGTAGAATGGCCTTTAAATATGTTAGGTATACATGATGTGTGTTATTGCTTGTCTCTAATGTTTCTCTCTCTGTTTCTTTGTTTACCTATTTATTTATTTATTCACTCATTCATCTGTTTTGGTCTGGAGGACCTATAGAGTGAAGACAGAGAATTTGAATTCACTCACTATTATAGTATTCAGATTAATCTGTATATTAATATTAATTTTTAATTTGTGTAATTAGATATACCTTTATTTGCTAGAATTGTGATATCTTCTTGATTGATTGCTTTTGAATTATAATACAGCCCTTCTTTTTAACTAGCTTTAGCTTGAAGCCTGTTTTGTCAGATTTGTGTTGGCAGTGTGATTTCAAAACTTGAAATGCAGCTTTATGAGCCCTCTTTATTTAAAAGTTTCTATCAAAAGATCATCAGCTTTTTTATATGTAACTTTGCATCAACATTTCCTTTATTGAACTCTGATTCTGCAGACATGTGCATCCACACATCCCTAATTGAACCCTGATTCTGGTGACATCATTTATAGCCTCCATACCCAGACACCCTATGCCTGGCTAGGTCTGGTCTACTTCCAACTTCTACATCTGCTGCCACATACTATGAACCAGATATATTGGCAGACCCTACCCTCTCATATGACACCTGTCCTATGCTTTCACAGTCCATGACACATATTGTAGTCCTCCGTTTACTGGGGCAACCTACTCTGAGACAGCTTCCAGCTGATCCCTATTTAGCAGCCTTTGCCACGATGTTGTCTTTTAATTTTTTTAATACATATGTATACACACACATACACACACATATATGATATTTATTTTTAAAATATATAAAATTATATATATTTCTATATAATATATTATAATTATTATATATAAAATTTTATATATTTTTAAAATAAACATCTTAAACAAAAGTCTGAGAAGAAATTTAAAAATTACTCATGTTAGCCGGGCAGTGGTGGCACATGCCTTTAATCCCAGCACTTGGGAGGCAGAGACAGGAAGATTTCTGAGTTAGAGGCCAGCCTGGTCTACAGAGTGAGTTCCAGGACAGCCAAGGCTTTACAGAGAAACCCTGTCTCAAAAAACTAATATATATATATATATAACTCATGTTGTATGTACCACTGATCATTTTTAATGTTAGGTAAGCATCATTTCTGACATAATCAAGACTAAATGGAAATATGGATGAAGTAGAGATAAATTAATAAAGAAATGTTATTGCATAGGAATGATATCACACTATATCTTACATGTTTTATTTTTTAATTAAACAAGAAATATAAAAATTGAAATGCTAAAATTTACATATATATGTAGTTTAGAATAAGCAATATTTTACCTAAAATACAAAAATGAATTTCAGAGAATATAAGAGGAATATTAAGAAGTCAAATTCATTATGATTTTAATTAATTGTGTCAAATATAGTCAATATTATTTGTTCAAAAAAAATAAGGAATTAGATTACCACTCCCATGCACCTCCATTTTCCATTTCCCATCACCATTTTTTATTATGCAGTTTTAATAACATCAAGTTCTGTGCCATCTACCTTCAATAATAAAACATTAGCAAATTTCTTCTTTGTATATTATTATTGTCACCAATATCTTTAATTAATCCCCCATTTCTATATCTTTTTTTTAAAAGTTGTACTTTGACTGACTGTATTCAAGAATTTTATTAAAGTAAACAGAGTTGTAGTTCCTGTATTCTTACACTTTAGGTTTTGAAGTTTAAGGACCTGTGTCTCTTTCTAACACCCAAACAGCTTGAATGATTTTAAATGTATTGAAAGATTTCCCCATCACAGCCTCTCAGAGTCTCTCTTTGTCTCTCTCTCTCTTTTTCTTCCTCCCTCCGTCTCTCCTTCCCCCCCCTTTTCCCTCTCCCTCTTCTTCCTACCTCTGTTACAGTCTCTCTGCACTCTGTATTTAGGTGTCTAGAGTTTATAATTTGCCTTTTTTTACCCTAATTCCTAAAGAACCTTGTCTTTCTCATCAAAGACCCGTGTGAATTGATTTATACTGTGTGAGACCAGTATATAAATGGAGCTTTAGGTGTTAAACATGAACAAAATGAAGATAATTTACAGAGAAAATAATTTAATGTGATACAGCAGTAAAGAAAGAACACTCAAAGCAAAAGATCTTACCCACTTTAGAACACAACTCAAGAAACAAGTGAATGAATTAGCTGTGTGTATAGTCCAGTTTTATTCCGCATGTTCTTCTATTTTACATACTTTTGCTACATTTCATTCACATGACCCTAAAACCAGTACACAACTTTAAACATTAATTTAATCTAACAATTTGGCACTATGTTTATACATAGTACAAGCTTTTATAAAGCTAAATATACACAATAGGGTAGGAAAATATATGGAGATTTTGTATCTATAACTTTCCCAGGGTCTTTCATCACAGATAAAATTCATTCTAATAGTATTCATCAGCCTAGACAGACTTTTTAGTCCATTAAATATGTATACTAAGAAACCAGAATCCTTTCAAGACTGTGCAAGAAAATGGAAAGATCACTCCTGAGTCAAGAGAATCACAACTGGGTCAGGAGTATCTAAAAGCAAAGTTAATGCACCATGTTGGTAGATAAACTGCCTAAGACTCTACTTGGCAAGGTGTCTGCTGAGGAATGTACTATGGGTCCAGGGATAACAGCCAGCTGCCCTCAGAAGTACACCGTCATTATTCATGTCCAGCATTCCCTATAACTTGCCAGAAACAAGTTATTGCCAATTTATTCCAATTACTAGTTACTAAGTACTTTGGATAGCCCCCTGTATTAACTTTCTATTGCTGTGTAATAGATTGCCACAAATCCAACAGTTTGAAATAATACCATTTATTAACACTAGTTCTTCAGGTAAGAAGTACACATGAGTTTATGTGAGTTCTATCTGCTCAGAACTTATGTGCGAATTACAGTAATATCAGCCTGACTCAGCTCTCATGCAGGGTTCTCTGCTAACCACATTAAGGTTTTTGGTTCCTCATGCTTTGGGACTATACTTCCTGGTGGCTCACTGACTACCTGAAAGGAGTTGTTCCCAGCTCTATAGTGCACATTCTGGTCCTAGCCATGTGACCCTCTTAAAACCTGGTATCTTACCTCTTTAATGCCAGTCAAGAACCTTAGGGAAGATGTCCCTGAGATCTCTCTACCTCTGTCTTTTTCTGTCTCTCTCTATCTCTGTGTCTCTTTCTCTTCCTCTTTCTCTCTCTCTCTCTCTCTCTCTCTCTCTCTCTCTCTCTCTCTCTTTCTCTCTCCCCATGAGTGCTCTATAGAGAATCTCCATACATTTTTAGACAAGAAAACATAACCAGAGAAGCATTTAGTTATCATAGTTGGAAGATAACCAGTACACATAAGAACATGAGTATCAAAGGTACATACGACAGTGAGAGAGAGAGAAGCTTGAGAATGCCCTGGAATTCTCTTACCTCCCTCCACTTCAGGGTTTGCTTCGATTATTTGCCTGACCAGCTTTGAAGAATCTTCCAAACAATTCATGCCTAGCTGGATTCTGCTTCCCAACTGCTTTCTAACCAGCTCTGCTCTGCAGACTGGCTAAACACAGGCATGTGTAACATTAACTTGGCACGTATTTTGAGGAAACTTTAATTGTGATTTCAAATGGTACAGAACATTCTGGAGAAAGACAAAAGAAGAAAATTGAAAGTCATTTCATACCCATTATCGTAGCTCTGATTGGGAAGGGGGAAAAGAGCAAATGTTAATGAGGCTATGAGGAAGTTGGAGTCCTCAGATGCTGTGGGTGGAGGACAAAAAGTGTTTCTGCCACTGTGGAAAGTGAAGCAATTTGGCAACTGCTCAAAAAGTGCAAAGTGTAATTATTATATTATCTAGCAACACCTTGAATTAAGGAAACAGGTACTTAAGCAATCCTTATCTATCTTTACCACAGAACTGTGTACAGTAGCCATACAGTGAGAATGTCTAAAATGTTCAACAGTTGAAAGGATAAACAAATTGTTACACACACACACACACACATACACACACTTGCCGCACAGTGAGTACTTATTCATACTTAGGTAAATGATCTACCAGTTCAATCCTCAAAATCAGTTTAAATGAATGAAGACCATCTCAGATGACCACATATTGCATGACACCATTTGTAAGAAATATCTAATATAGTCAGATCCAGAGAATCAGAAAGTGGAGCAGTGGTTTCCAGGAACTGAAGAAAACAGGTTGGGGGGAGGGGTATGTAGGTTAGCTGGTTTTGTCAACATGACACTAGCTAAGATCATCTTGGGAAAAGAGGGAATCTCACTTCAGAAAATGCATCCATCTAACTGGCCTGTAGGCAAGTCTGTGGGAGCATTTTTATGATGAATGACTGATGTGGAATGGCTCAGCCCACTGTGGGTGGTGCCATCCTTAGGCTATGGTACTGAGTAGTAGAAGAAAGCAGGCTCTCTCTGAAAACCACAGGGAACAAGCCAGTAAACATGTCCTCCCATAGTGTCTGCCTTTGTTCCTGCTTCCAAGTTCTTGCCTTGAGTTCCTGCTTTGGCTTTCCTTCATGACAGACTGTTAGCTAGAAAATAAAGCAAACCCTGCCTCCTCCTAGTTCCTTTTGGCCATGATGTCTTTATCAGAGCAATAGAAAGCAAAATATGACAGTGGACATCTGTTTAGTGGATTGAAGATTTCTCTCTGAGTTGTTGAAAATATTTTAAAACTAGGTACTCACGATTAACTCACAGAATTATAAACATACTAAATGGCATTGAATTATCCACTTGAAAATTATTTGTTTTTAATTAAGTGATTTTCACCTCAACTAAAAAACAAAAGCCACAATGAGGGAAAAAAAATCCATTGAAGGGAAAACATGCCAATGAGAGCTCATTACAATTGAGACTATTAATTTGAAAGGAACTCTAGCAACCCTGCTGTGTAGATAGAAAATGTAACAGTGTTACTTTAGAAGAATGTACACCCAGGATCATTTTTCTGATTCTCAGAAAAGTACATTGGTCATGAGCGAGCAGCAGTGAGCAGAGGCACTATTTTTCTTCTGAGGTGTCTAGTTCTAATTGAGCTGAAAACAGAATGAAGCCAGGTAAGGATCTGCCAGGTAGGTGAGGGCAATGAGAAGGTAATATGTTAGCTAGTGCATTTTCTTTTCTGTGATGAACAGTAAGAGAAAATCTGGTAGGCACTTGAACCTACAGCTTTACAGCCGATACAAGCAGCAAAATTTTATGGCTCTTCTTCCTAATGTAAACATGATTCAGTAAGGTCGAAGTCCAAGAGGAACCACGATTAATTGAAGCATAAAAGAGCTACTGTGCATCTAAAAACTACATTCAAAAATAGAGTGAAATGGAAAATAAAGAGCAATTGAAATCAAAAGAGAGAGAGAGAAACCTGAGCCCACATATGACATTTCTATTGCTCAATATGACAAGTTCTACCTTCTCCAATAGTGATATGCAAATGCAGATGGTCTGTACTAACTAAAATTTACATTTCTATTTGATAGTGAAAATGAGAGCATGCTGATAAGCTGCACTACATGTTGACACCTTTACTCTGTTTTTATATACTAAATATGGACTTTCCTGAATTAGTTGAAGAATGAACATCTCAAAGCATGAGCTGGGAAATGCCATTTCTCTATTGGCATTCCAATATGGCAATGTAACATTTGTGGCTAACAATAAAGTTTAAAGGCAACTGCACTGAAGTACTCTAAAAATTACATCCCACTCAACACAGGCCCGGGTCCCCTTTATAGCCAACACAGAACATTTGTGAAGTGAAGAACAGAGAAGTCATCCTAGTGTCAGAGGTCAGGACCTTAGCCACACCCACCCAACACTGCAGCAGCTCAATACTGCTTCTGTCATACACATTGTGTTTCCTTGTGTTAGATGAAGTAGTCTTTTAATTGCCATGCACTTTACAAAAATGAGTAGAAAAGGTTAAAACAAGCACAAGGAAAATCTTTACTCTCATAAAGTTAATTATAATGATAAGACAAATATAGAAATCATGAGAGATTTAAAATCAATGACTCTTGAGTTTCAACTGGATACTCATTAATTTAATCAGCTGGGAGTAACATAAAGATGGAAGAAGCATGCATACTTACACATACATATATAAAATATAGAATTTTTATATGAAAATTATAACTAAGAGACAGATAAAATTACTATCATGTTCAGCATGGCTCTAGAGACTTGGACCTGACTAGAGGTGGGAAGGGAATGAAAAAAACAGACAGACAGACAGACAAAATGGGATTGAGTGAACTGTGCTCTCTGATGGAGAGAAATGGCAATATCCAGGTTGCTTGGGATATTTATGGTATATACTTGAATCAAGAGGTGGGGTTATTGCATACAGCTAAAGAAGGAAGCAGAGTTTATGGTCTATCACTAGATCAAGGAGACAGGTTTAGCTAATCTCAGTAAAAGCACTCTCTCTAGAGAGCAGTCTTCCAGCTGTAAATATTCAGGGTAAGGTATCTATGGTGGATAGTTTCTTCACACTCTGTCACATCCACACCTGAACCAGAAGGGAAAGCTTTGGTATTCTCTTTTGAGGTTCATCCCAGGGAAATGATTTGCCACTCTCCCCTTCCTCTAAGGCTTGGATCCTTGATATGGCTCTGCTCATTTCAAAACCACATTCACTTAGGACCTCGCACACTCACAGCTTTCTTTGCTCCTCACAAATCACAAACTGTATAATATCTTTTAGTTCTGAGAGGCAAATCAATCTTCAAACATGCAAGTGTGTGTTATCGACTTCAGTTCATCTCATCTCTAACCTGCTCACAGTAATGTCTTATAAACAAACCAACAGAAGAGTATAATCAACTGATCCTGCCTCAGTTCCCCAACTTATCACACTGACTCTGCAAACTTCCTGAGGCAGGCAGGCTAAAGGTAAGCCTGGGCCTGAGGATGGTGCTGTGCTACACATGATACTTGCAATATCATAGGCTGGTTCTGAACCTCAATATTTATTCCTATGTTTTCTCAACTGAATATCCATGTCTTTCAAGGCAGGAGCTGGAGCCTGTGTATCTCGGTCTCCTGTGCATTGTGAGCAAGGGCCTGGTTCTCAATGAGGGGCCATGAAACAGCAACAGACAGTGTGCTGATGTCAGTGATGTTGATCACAATGGCCATCATAATGGAAAGTGCAAACCCCTAGGACTCTTTCCACCAAGTTCAGTCGGGACAAAGTGCTGAATATGTATGAATGCTCAACCTGACATCAGCAAGAAATCTCACAAACTTTAGCAGAAAATAAATCTCTCTGAAAGAACAAGCATGTGATGTTACTAGGATTAAAAATGTTATCCCCTATAGTCCCAAAGCAGTCACAAAAACCAGAATGGACCAAGTACTGAAAGGGCAATCTGCTGCTGGGAGCAAAAGATTTAAAAGTAGAAAGGGTCTCTGGTCAGATTAGAATAATGGCAGGAGGATCCAAAATAAGTCAAAATAAAAGATCCATCAATTGGCCTAAGCAGAGTGAGAAAAGAGGCCAATGGCTAAATCTGAGTCTAGTTCTTTTTAAAAAATACACTCTGTTCAAGGCTTCATGTTTTTTAAACAATATGGATAAGTATGAATTTTGTTTTCAGATATGTAGCTTTAAATATATGGGTCACAGTATCCCTAGATACTGGAGAACTGGATCTTCAATAAGTGATTAGGTTCAAATGTGAAGTCAATCAATACACTGCTCTTTGTGTCTGGTCACCCTTTACAAGGAAGAAATACTCTCATATATAATTTTTAAGTTAGAAAATGATTTGGAGTAAATTTCTAGTGGAGAAGTGTAAGTCTGGAGAAAAGATAGTATTTTAGGCAAAGTTCACAGAACATTCTTTGAATCAGCACATAAAATGCCTAAATACATGAAATACATAAAATGCCTAAATACATAAAGTATTCCCTTTATGAATGGAAACCACACTAGATGATTCTCCCAAGTGAATTATGTGATACACTCCTCACGCTAATTCAGTGATGTAATGTAATGTATCCTTAGATGTAACATAATCCATATGTCACAGAGTGAGGTATGTAGCTGAAATGGGGCTAACTAACTTGCCAGTCGTTAGATAATTAGAAGAGAAATCTGAATTTAGACTCAGACTTTCTTGTTTCAGAACCCGTGCCCCTCAACGCTATGCCACCCTGGAAGGTGGAAAGAAATGTATTCCCTGATTTCAGAACTCACATTCGCCTAGGATTTAGTACTTTACTAAAAACAATTTAAAATTCTTTTCTTGATGTTATAACACTAAGGACCTGCTATGTTAAGTTTGGTTTAGTGGTAATGTGAAATCTTTCAATTGTGAAACATCATCATTCCACACATCCTCTATTTCATAGATTAGATATAGATATAGATATAGATATAGATATAGATATAGATATAGATATATAATGTATATTATAATCTATCGCCCTGGCTGACTTAGAACCAGCTATGTAGATCAAGCTGGAACTTAGAGACATCCACCCACCTGGCTTTGCCTATCCAGTTGTAGAGTTAAAGGCTTATTGCTACCATACCTACATGGGTTAGTTCTTCTTTGATTTCTTGTCCTCAAATAGCAGTGCGACACCACATACATTGACCATGTTCCATAGTTACTCTGTCTACATGGTCTTAGCATCTCCTATTTCACTGTTTCTCTTCTAAAGACAGTGCCTCCCATATCAGGTGCTCAGAATACTAGTGTTCCCAGGATATCCTAAGCTGCATTTGGAGCCTTGTTGCATGGATTACTATGGTGCCATCTCACTTTCATGTCTGGCTCCCATTTTCTTACCTATTTCTGACTATCAGATCCTAAAACATATGTCAGTTTAACAGCTATCTCCAGATGAAGCATGCATGGCTATTAAATTGAGATTTTCATCCTTAGCGCATTTTATACTTTTTTAACTTTTTTATCTTTGTTGTGTTTATTATCTATTCATTTCTTTCCCAAACATGTCACCCATGCGCGAATACCTCTCCCCTAAGATGACAGAGGTGAGTTCCTTCCCTACATCTGCTGCTGCATATCCTAAAGCCTTTGGGGCTTAAAGAGTGAGATGTTTGCTTCATTATTAATTCAGTGGGCTTGCATGTTGATGTATATGTGATTTCAAGTATTTCACTCGTGTGCATTCTAAGTATCCCATTAAATTATATAAGAATTGAGAATAGAAACGTTATCTACAGTGTCGGTCGGAGCTGAATTCTTCTAAATCCAATCATCTGGTGCTCTTCACAGGGAATACTTCTGACTTACTTTGCCCAGCTGCCTTTTAAGTCAGCAGAAACAGTGATCTTCCCTTTCAGATTAGACACCAACAGGACAGATCCATTGAAACCACAAGCATCTAGATGTGACCCTTTTCTCATGCTGTGATCAAATACCTAGTCAGAAGAAACGTGAGGTTCATTATTTGAAGGTATGGTTCATCTAGCAGGAGAACTGGAATGCATGACCACAGATAGCTCTGTGGCAGGGGAACAGAAAGTAGAGAGGACCAGAATATAAACCTCAAGGACCACCCTCCCAGTGCCACTTTCTTCAGGTAAGCTCCACCTCCTAAAGTTTCCACTTTTTCTCAAAATAACTCCAGCAGGTGGATTTCCAATGTGCAAAAGCAGGAGGGTGGGGGAAGCATCATATAGCATCCTCTTAAAGGAGGAGCAGTTTGAGCTAGTGGGTCCTCTTAAATAATCTAAACTATCACTTACTATACAAACCTATTTTGTCAAGTGGTTTAAAGAAACAATCTAAAGGACCATGTCCTGAGGTAGCCCCATTCAGGTGATCTAGTCCCTACCCTGCTTCTACCACTTTCTAACCCTGTACTATGAACAGATTATTCAGTGTCTCTCAAACTCAACTTCCTCATGAGCTAAATGACATTCTATAAACAGTGCATGATCCAAAGTATGATCTCAAAGACTTTCAACTTTATTTATGATCATATTGTCTTAGTCAGGGCTTCTATTCCTACACAAACATCATGACCAAGATGGAAGTTGGGGAGGAAAGGGTTTATTCGGCTTACACTTCCAATTTCTGTTCATCATGAAAGGAAGTCAGGACTGGAATTCAAGCAGCTCAAGGAGCAGGAGCTGATGCAGAAACCACAGAGGAATGCTGCTTACTGGCTTGCTTGCTTCCCCTGGCTTGCTCAGCTTGCTCTCTTATAGAAGCCAAGACTACCAGCCCACAGATGGTACCACCCACAAGGGGCCCTCTGCCCTTGATCACTACTTGAGAAAATGCCTTACAGCTGGATCTCATGGAGGCATTTCCTCAACTGAAGCTCCTTTCTCTGTGATAACTCCAGCTTGTGTCAAGTTGACACGCAAAACTAGCCAGTACACATATGTTCTACAACGAAACCCTTGCATAGAATGTGGCCCTGCTTACATACTAACTAGCTTTTCTTGGCAACTTAGCAATGTAGTTCTGAAAGAGATAGCAAGGGGATATAGAAGGAAAAATATCCCTTTGCTGTATTGATTTCATCTTCTAGCCTGTCTCAGGGTAAAGGAAGTCTCTAGGCAAATTCTAAGATCAGCTCCCTGGCTGCATGAGCACAATGAGACTGCCTACTTTCAGGAATCATGGATCCAGGAATCTGGATGTTCTGCTGCCAGCCTGGCTACACTGAGACAGCAAGCACATCAAGACCACTGCAAGATTCTGGCTTCCATGGCAGTGAACCCTAGGCATGCATTCTTCTAGGTGTGGCAGATGCTCTCCTCCCATCCTCCCTGGAGTTCTCCCCATCCTGCATATCAAATCTGCCTGCTGTGCCTCTAGCCACTTTATTAACTCATTTGCTTTCTGATCTGATTATCTCCTGCTATGTGGTTGATCAAAGGAAGAGATGTGCTCTCCTTTTCACAGAGAAGGCCCTATGCTCCAACAAACATTTTAATTTATTGTCCTTTCCCTGCAGTTCTTTGACTTGGTCTCACTGGCAGTCTCTGTGTCCACTTTTTATTTTCATTCCTTGTAAGTCTCTTACTTATGCTTATATTTTATTGTTGTTAGCACCATTTATCCTCCTCACAAGTATAAGAAAAAAGAGAGGGATCATTTCAGGTTTTGTTTTAGACAGTGTCTCATATATTCAAAATTATTCTAGAATAGTTTTGAAGTTGCTAGGTAACAGAGGAGGACATTGAACTTCTAGCATTCCGACCTCTGTTCATGGGTAGAGGGATTACAGGCCTACCTCCATCATTCCCAACTTAATGTATAGAACCCAGGATTTCATGTGCGCATAAGATAGCACTGTGCCAACAGAGTTAAACTGCTAGTCTATACAGGGAAGTCTATACAAGAAAGTGCATGCTGTGTGTGTGTGTGTGTGTGTGAGAGAGAGAGAGAGAGAGAGAGAGAGAGAGAGAGAGAGAGAGAGAGAGAGAGAGACTGTGTGCCTAAATATGCGTTTGCACATGTGGACAGACTAGAGGTCAAAACTGGCTATCTTTCAATCCCTCTCCCCTGTTTTTGATATAGGGCCCTTCATTGAACCTGAATATCCCCAATTTGGCTACACAGACCAGCCAGCAAGCCACAAGAATCCTCCTGTCTCTACCTCCCTAAAGCTTGGATTACAGGCACATGCTACTGTATCTGTCTTTTTATGTGGGTCCTAGGGATGAGAACTCAGGTCTACTTTCTTGCTCTTTTCCATCAGCACCATCCGGCCATCTCCAGTAGCCTGTCCTCTAATGGTTCAACTTTCTTATCTTTCTGTCTGTCTGTCTTCTCACCTTCCCCTTCCCTGTCCTGTGTCTGTCTCCTTAGCTGCTCATCCTTTCAGAGCTGCTCATTTCTTCTACCTTTTCTTTCCTTGAATTCTCCATTCTTCTTGTCTAAAGGAGTCACCTCTTTCCCATTTGCTTCCAATTCCACCCTGCTGTGCGCTCTCTCTCTCTCTCTTCTGATTTTCTGCTGAATGTTGTTTCTCTTCAACTAAATACTTGATACCTAGTTTTAATTTGAAAAAAAGCCAATGCAAAATAATAAGCCTGAGAAACAGAATATTTTAGAGCAAATTTGCCAGTTGAAGGATATTAAGTGGACACAATATGACTGTTGACAGAGAATAAAGAAAGCTATTCACAGAACTACCAATAACAATTTACTGAGTTCTGCAGGCTGTGGTGATTCAGAGATGAATAAGGCTTGAGTCTTGCCCTCAAGGAAAGTAAAATGCAGTTCAGGGGAAAAAAAAAAACAGCTTGCTTTTCTGTGACCTTATCAAAGGCAGAGTGTGTGGGGCAGCAATTCACTGGACAGACATTAATCCTCACACTGTGATCAGAGCTGTGAAAAACTCACAAGTGACTCTGGCACAGAGTTCACCCATAGGGCACATAGACTGTGTAGAGGATCAATTTAGATATAAATAATCAACATGAAAAGCCAAAGACAACAACAGACACAGAATCAAAACCCATAAGGTGAAGGTTAGTAACAGGATCAGAGGAGACAGTGGTTAGTTCAAATACAAAGATGGGAACAGAGTATGGTACTGATGCCATTTACCTTGGGACTTAGAAATAATTGGAATCTATAGCTGTTAAGGAGGCATCATCCTGTAGGGATCCAAATAGTAAACAGAGCCCATCTAATAAAGGTCTACTTTAGTTCCTCATGAAAGAATCTGAGAGCTTCTGTTTGAGATTTTTAAGTCCAGGAATGCTGGGACCTTGTGCCGTGACTAATTTACAACCTCTCCTTTATATTCACGCAAAGGAAGTAAAGTCGCATAGTCTCCACATGTGACCTCCTGTGTAAGGGGGGAAAAGCTATACAAGCCACCGTTCAATGGTAGGAAAGCAGCTGGGATATAAAGCTGTGTATCAGTGCATGTGTGCTATCAGACTTATCATCACTGTAATGACATACATGGCATAAAAATATAACAGACAATTGGACTGCATATAAACTGTAAAGACCAGCCCCAGTGGCTTGCTTCCTCTAGCTAGGACCCACCAAGTAAGATTTTCAGCAATTCATGAAATAAATCTGCCATCTGGGAACCAAACACTAAACACAAAGCTATAGGGGAACAGTCTATATTGGTAGGAATTGGTACCCAAGGAGCCCTTGCACATGATGATAACTATTATAGTAGAGGTTAGAAGTGATTTGATTCGTTTAGTTTAGTTTATGGTAGATTCTCCTGCAGAAGGGAAGGAGAAAAGAGAAATTAAATGGATTGTCCATCACAATGCCAAAAATCAAGAAGAGAAGACATGAAGAAGACATTTTAGGAAGAATCTAGTAGTCTTGGTTTTCTTTATATGGAGTTTGAGATTTATGTAAAAGTAGATACAATATTTGAGAGTCCGAGGCTGAAGGGATAGCTCAAGAGTTAAGCACACTTGCTACTCTTCCAGAAAACCTGAGTCGTTCAATTTCTAGAATCCACATGACAGCTCACAACCCAAATTCTAGGAGATCCAATGTCTTCTCTCTGTCTCTGCACAGACATACATGCAGCCAAAACATCCATACACATAACATTTAAAAAAAAAAAAAATTGGGAGAAAAAAATTGAAGAATACTGGAATAGATTTTGGTGGGCAAAATTTATAAGTTGAAGTTAAAACTACATGCCTTCTGTGGAGGTTTGAGTGAGAATGCCCTCCTATAGGCTCATGTATTTGGGTGCTTATTGAATTAGAATGACTAGGAAGTATGGTGTTGTTGGAAGTATGTTACTGAGGGTACATTTTGAGGTTTAAAGCCCATGCTAAACCCAGAGTCAGTCTCTCTCTCTCTCTCTCTCTCTCTCTCTCTCTCTCTCTCCCTCCCTCCCTCTCCCTCTCCCTCTCTCTCTCAGCCTGAAGAGCAGGATGCAGGATGTAGCTCTCAGCTACTGATCCAACACTATGTGTGCTGCCTTGGTGCAACCATCATGATGAAAATGGACTATACCTGTGAAACTATAAGCAAGCAATTAAATGATTCCTTTAGTAACAGATGCTGTGGTCATGATGTCTCTATACAGCAATAGTACCGTGACCAAAACACGAGTTTGGTACCAGGAAATAAGTATTGGTACCAAGGCATGGGTATTGTTGTGACAGCCTAAGTGTTCTGCTTGTTAGTAGAATGTGTACTTTGGATCTTTGAATTAGGGATGCAGTTGAATGCTTTAAGTGGGGATTAATGAGTCATACTGAAGAGGTCAGTTCAGGGCCTTTTGGAAAATTCCACCAGACTCCTCCCCTCCTAGAAAAGTCATAGAGCATGTAGGCATCCCTTCCTTCCAGAAGGGAGAAGCTAATTACATTCCTCAGACCACAGGTGGGGAACCAACAGTCTGGCCACCTGCTGGTAGAGGAGGCCTAGAGCACCTGTGGAAAGTGTAGACACATTTCTCCAGGGCAGACCAGCCATTAGCCACCTACAGACAAGGGGAATCTTTGTCACCTCATTCCCTAAGAACCAATCAGTTTAAAAGTCACACTGTTCTGCCAATCACATTGTGCCTGCCTAGTGGCTGTTGCTCTCAAAACTGTATAAAAACTCACCAAATGGGCCTCCTGGGGTTGTGACCTCTCCTTCAGGTGCAGGCCTATCCCAACTAGTTGGAATGATAAATTCCTCTTGCTGTTGCATTGACCCCCAACTCCATGGTGTTCACTGGAGAGGGGAGGGAAAGGGAGGGGGGCTTCCAGTAAGCTAAGGTTCGCCAGAGTCTTACAATACTAGTAGGATCATGTAAGACAGTGGTGCCGAGATTAGTGATTAAGATGGTCTAGTTTAAAAGGTATAAGAGATGGAAAGTATTAGTAAACAGTAAAGTGACCATTCTTGTGATATTTTGACAAAGAATATGACTACTTTTTTATCCTTGTACTAAAATCTACCTGAGAATAAGTTGGAGAGTTTTTTATTAATGGTTTTGGGAAAGGAGACTTCAAGACAGCCTAATACTGACTGTATCACACAGTTATTAGTGGTCAATCTTATTCATATCTAAAAAGAAAAGGAGAAAGCTAGTCAAAATTAAATACAAGATGTACAGTTTGAGGAGAAAAGGAGCACTAGGAAATATAATGGAACTAAGTCCAGTGCTCAAGGAGATAAAAAATTTAAAGAAATTCTGACACTAAATGGAATAAAGGGAACGATGACTTAAGCTTATGACATCTGCAAAGTAATTAAGGAATATCTTCATCACTGAAGGAAGTCATCAAAATCAGAGGACTCAGGGATATGTAATTGAAGAAGGGGACCAAATTCCAGCCTCATCAAGCAGCAGAACTTGGCAGCTTTGGCCTTGTGGTTCTGGTTTTAAAGTCAGAGATACACTAAAGAGGTTATGGAATCTCTCTGTGTAGCTATGGAAGGCCATTATGTCCAGATGTGTCACGGATGTCTCTGCATGGAGGTACAGAGAAGCAGTTACATGAAGCTGTGAAGGTGAAGCCTGGATTGTGCTGGAGACCATAAGATGTTGAAGATACAGAGCTATAGGATAGCTTTGAAGAAAAACTACAGGCTGGGTACATAACCAGCCCAGACGATTGAAGTATGTCACAGTCAACAAAGCTTTAAAGGAGTTAGAGAACTGAAAATCTTTTTGACATCAGAAAGAGGAGAAGAATTTGGAGTTTTCACTGCTGATTTTCAGTCTTGTTTTGGCCTAAAATTTTCTCACTATGCTCTTTTTATCCCTTTTGGAATGTTAATGTATATTCAGGGTCAGCATATGTTGGAAGCTTATGGTCTGCTTTTTTATTTTGATTTTACAGGATGTTACAGTTAAGAGATTGCCTTGAGTCTCAGAAGAGAGTTTAATCTTTGGGCTTTTACACAGTGTTGTGACTGTGATAAACTCTGGAAACTTTTGAAGTTGAACTTTGTGAAATAGCTAGACTATTGGGGGGTGGGTCACAGAGTGGAATGAGGCATTTTAAATAAGAATGGCCTTCCTATACAGGCTCATAAATTTGAATACTAAGTCATCAAATAGTGACACTATTTGAAAGGATTAGAAGGATTAAGAGATATGGCCTTATCAGAGAGAGTATGCTACTAAGGGTAGACTTTGAGGTCTATGCCAAGTTCATGCCAAGCTCAGAGTCTCTCTCCTGGCCTGAAGATCAGCATGTATCTCTCAGCTACTGTTCTGGTGACATGTGCGCCAACCATGCTCCCTGCCATGATGAAAATGGACTAAAGAATTGAAACTCTAAGCAAGCCCCAATTAGGTATTTTCTTTTATAAGAGGTACCTTCCCCATGATTTCTCTTCACAGCAATAGAACACTGACTAAGACACTTTCCCTTTCATTTAGCAGACATTTTATTGAACATCTACTATAAAACACTGAATTAAAATATAATCTTAGAAAGAAGATATTGATAACATTTCAGTAGCCAAAATGTCAAGAGCTATAAACTTGAACTGAATAGAAAAAGTTAACAGACCTCTACTAGGGGCAGATTGCTTCTATCAAAATTGAAACCACATCAATGTGCCCTAGAATCTGTGAGACAATAAATGAGACTGTGAAGTTGGAAAGACTCCAGCAGACACAAAGGTTGTATAAAACCTAGCAATTCATTAACAAATAGATAAGAATCAGTTGTGCTTAGCAAATGTATTATTTAAATGCAAATGATGTTGCTAATTGTCTTCACTCTTAAGTAGGCTAAAGAGGAGCCATTTTCTGCTGGAAAGAGCATGGGACCAAGGGAATCTAGTTTTGTAATTACTCTGCCACTTAGTAGTGATAGTCCTTAGGCAAGTTACTTACCATTTCTATGTCCCAGTCTCTCTATATATAAAATGAGGAAAATAATATTTACTGTGTTATTTTGAAGATTAAATGAAACTAATATACATAAACAGTCTGGAACAATACAGCTATTTTTATTATTACTACTACTATCATTATATTAAAATATCCTTTAGTCTAACACTTTTCCCTGAACTTAATCAAGTTTTACTGCTAGATTTCTCAATGAGTGAACTATCTAAACATCCTAGCCAATTGTTGTTTTAGTTTTTGTTTTTGTTTTCTTAGTAAAGATATGTTGGTTTGATTATAATGCATTTTCTATGGTGCTAGTTCATGATCCTGTCCACTTTGTAATAATTCTATGCTATAAATTCAGTTTTCATTACAAAAGACTTGAGCTGAGTGGCAGAACAGAATGATTGTTACCATATCAAATAGCAGTTGTCCATCAAATATTTGGGATCAACCTCTTACAGAAACACACATAAAGCCCTATACACATAAACCATTACCCATGATCCTCAACCCCCATCTTTCCCTGATAAATGTATCTTGCCTCCCTTCCTTCTTGCAACATCCTAGCATACCTGACTCCACTGTTCATTACACCCCCATCTAGACTTGTTTCATTTGGAGCTAGCATCTTTCTCTCCACTCCTAGTCTGTTGCCCCACACAAGACTCTCTGTTTCTGATTTTAGGCTATCCTCTAGCCAATCTCCTCTTGACACTATCAAATAGGTCCAGTTGTGGCATTCTGCCATTTGCTAACGCTGGTTATCATTCCACTGTCCACAGGATAGACTATACATTCTCAGTTGAATACTATGGGTCTTAATATTTTCTATACAAATACTCAGCTTGTCCTCTGTTCCAGTTCCCTGGAAATATAATATCATTGACTAAATCAAGTTTAGTCACTTTTTTGTTTCTATGAAAAATATATGGCAAGATGTAACTTAAAGAAGGAAGGGTATTTTGACTCATATCTTATGAAAGAATACAGTCTATCATGATGGGTATGGCTAGCAACATTCTTCTTGCTTTGTTTTCTGAATGTGGATTCTCAGATGACTTTCTCCTTAATTTACCACCCCTTCCCATGTAGTGTTACTATCCATACTCAGGGTGGATATTCCTTCTTCAGTCTCACCTCTCTGAAATCACCATCAGAAATATATTTCCATAGTAATTCTAAAGCCAATCAAATCGGTAAAGATTAATATTAATATATTAAGATCTTTTCCAATTTATTTGTCAGATTCCTATTCATCTTGTAAGTCTAAGGTAAAAGTTAACTATTATTACAAGCAAGAGGCTGGGGACATACTCCTGAATCCTAGCATTGTCTTCTTACCTAGCCACTGGGTTCTTTTTTAAAACAAGTATGGTAAGGAAACCATTACTGTGTAAGTTAAAGCCAAAGTTTATAGCTTGTCTTTGATCTCAAATCCAGAGCAAAGCCCTTGAGCAACAGTCTCTTGAACTCAATTATTTCTCTTGGACAGAGTGACTGACCTTTTAGTGAGACTTCATTCCAGTCTTTAGATGCTTTTCTGATAGTTTGTGAGAAAAGGAAGGATTGAAATTGGGGTGAAAGGCCTCTTCTCAAGGAGGAATGCCATGAGTCCTGACAACCCCAAGACCTTCTAGAAGAAGAGAAACAGCTATTTACCCAACTATAGGCTTAAGTTTGTGCTCCCACTAATGTTCCATCCTCAGCAAACCTGGTATAATAGGAATCTTCTAACATGGCCCATCTGTGGAAGTTTTCCTTATAAGGAAGAGACAGACCAAAGGGTTTCAATAGTAAATTACCCTAAGACTTCTTCCATGAATCTCATCATCTGACCCTAAAGGAATAAGTGTTCCTTCATCTTTGTTTACTTAATAATGTTATCCATTTTTGACAGCATTGGACAGCATTCTGTATAATACTCATTTCCCATGTAACTGACATTTTCAAGAAGGCATGGATTATATTTATCCTGGCACCCTGTGTGTCTAGTTTCTAGCACAGGAAAATGACTAATGACTATCATGTTTTAATGCAGCTTTCTATATGTGCAATTGGTTGTACCTGGTAAGAGAATAGTCCTCTTGTACAAGCCACAATTTGGACAATATATACAGCAGCCTTATAGGACTGCATAAAATAAATTGTAAATATTTTTTACTAAGTAAATGAAGCATAAAGGAATTTCTTTTAGGATATGAAGACTATAGTGACAATGTAAAAATCAGCTAGGAAAATGTGAAGTATAAAATTAATAGTGTTTTGTGTCCAGGATCATTAATGACTCATAAATTGTAAAAAGTTTGTAAATGTACAAAGTAATAACAAGGCCTTTAATTTCAAAGAATTTTTTAACTAGAGATAGAGCACTCACATGTTCCAGATTGTCTGGGATAATCCATATTTCATTTCTCCCATCTTTTGTCCCTTAAGTGTAATTGTACTTGTCAGAGCATATGTTCTAATTTGGGGCACAGAAAATACGATCGCTAGCTAGAAGATGCATTTCATTTATTTTTGCATGTCTTTCTCATTGTACAGATGAGGAAACTGAGCTCCATAGTGGTTTGCCAAAAAATCCAAATTAATGCAGCAATTTAATTGCAAGCCTCAGAATTATTAACAAGACTTAGGTCTCCTGACTATAAAACTAATGTTATTCTTTTTAATTCCTTTATGTTGTAATTGAACATAGATTCCCCCAAAGCTTTTGGTTTGCAAGTGATTAGATATATTGTTCATAGCATTTAAATCTTCATTCCTTGGGCTAGGGCATTGTGTCCTCATGCCATGGCTCAGCAGTATTGCTTCCATTCTCAAGCTGTGTAGAGTGTCTACTGTCCTATATCGCACAGTGTCTGCAAAAAAAAAAAAAAAAAAAAAAAGCTACTCCATATGTTTGGACAGGGTATTTTCAGGGCAAGAAGAAGGAAGACACAGTGAATGCCTTCCCTGAGGCTGATGGTGCAGGAAGGGACATAATCATGAAACAATGTTTCTTAATCACTAGATTCTGAACTTTAACATCAGCCAAGGTGACTTTCTGGAATAAGAAGGACTGTGAGAACATCTGGTAGGGGATGGCTCAATAATGAAGAAGTACAGGGAATACTCATCAACCAATCAAAACCTGCCATTCATAAAGCGCTCATCACAAAGGGAAAAGGCATATGGAGTTATTAAGGAAAGGCTGGAAAGAGTGAGTAAGTTGAGAATAATTAATATGAGCACATAATAGATTCTATGTTGCAGTAACAATAATGAAGAGCTTTAAAAATTTGAGCATGCCAACACTGATGACTGAAGGACTCATGCAGGTTAAAAACTTGAAAAGGAAGAGAAGGGAGCTGTAGAAGGAAAGTGCATAGGCAGGGAATGTGGAGCTGCTTCAAGCACTGAACAAAGGAGGAGTAACAGCAGCAAGCCCTTAACTACCTGATGTGTGACTTTGAACAAGGCATTTAGCTCACTCATAAACACCAGAGTAGAGCTCTTCCAAGTCTAAGCCCTCTTTCTAGCTTTAATTTTTACAATCTCCACTGAGCTGTTGCCACTCAGTTTACGTGTAGAGAATTTCATTTTTAATTAATAACTAATAAGGTAAAGGTTTATGTTGAACAGATCAATAGGAAATTTCTAATTAGTATAGGATCTGATGCAGAACAGAAGTATGTTTTTATATTTTTAACTGTTTTCTGCCTTTGATTGGTTTGAGTTTTATTTGGCTTTTGTAAGTGGTCTGATAGTAATTTTCTAAGCATTTTGTGCCATACCTTATTGATTCTCTCATAATCATCCTCTATGCCATGATGACATGAGAGTCATTAAATAACCCCAGAGAAGCCCCTGAGTCCCCACTCCCTTCAGAGAAGCTATTGGAAAGAATGACTGCTGAGGGAGAAAAAAAATCTCTCCTTTAGGAACTGTGTAAGTTTCTTATGCATTAGTAGATGGCCAAATACACATGGGCTCATGGGCAGCACTAACTGGATTTAGAGGATTGTAAATACAAATTTTTAAAAAGACACCCTGAAGTTTGGAGGAAAGAGTGATGAGACCATTAGGGATAACTGGAGGAAGGTAAGGATGAATGGTTGTAATCAATGTACATTAAATAAATGTATGAGATCTTGAAAAACTAAAAAATAATATTAATAAAGTTCAAAGAAATAAATAGAAGCTAGTGTGATTTACATTTACAAATGAATGAAATAAACCATGTTGATAGATAAAATTGGCTCTCCTATAATAATAATCAGACACTATTTCCATTTGTGTGGTTTCACTTCTAGAATCTAAAGAGAACTTTCTGTTTCCTCCTCGGTTACTTTTCTATAGTTGAAGACTTTTGGCAATGTCATGTTATAGCTTTTGATAGTATAGATAAGACACTCATGCTAATTATTCTGCAATTTTAAAACTGTCAATAAATTCTAGGAAGTCTTTAATTTCTTTCTTTATTTCTTCCTTGACCGGGTTATCATTGAGTAGAGCATTGTTCAGCTTCCATGTGTATGTGGGCTTTCTATTGTTGTTGTTGCCACTGAAGACCAGCCTTAATCCATAGTGATCTGATAGGAGGCATGGGATCATTTCAATCTTCTTATATCTGTTGAGGTTTGTTTTGTGACCGATTATATGATCAATTTTGGAGAAGGTACCGTGAGGTGCTGAGAAGAAGGTATATTCTTTTGATGTAGGATGAAATGTTCTATAGATATATGTTAAACCCATTTGTTTCGTAATATCTGTTAGTTTCACTGTGTCTCTGTTTAGTTTGTTCAAAAAGAAAAAGAAAATGAAAAGAAAGAAAGAAAGGAGAAAGGAAGGGAGGGAGGGAGGGAGGGAAGGAGGGAGGGAGGGAGGGAGGGAAGGAGGGAGGGAGGAAGGAAGGAAGAAAACAAGAAGTGTAGGCTTCAGAACAAAAGCTTACCTCTGCTCCCACCTCTGTGTCTCTTCTTTTTTATTCTCTGCAGGGTGAAATGTCACAAACTAAAACTCCTCTCCTCCATGGAGGGTCAAGAAATTAAATCCTTTCTAGTACAAAACCAACTCTCCAGAAATCTATTTATATTATTCTAATCTGTTACACCTTTCTCTGTGAGAGCTGGCCATAAGAGATTCTTAGTTAGCTGGAGAGATGACTTGTTGTCCTTGTAGAAACCCAGGTTTGATTCCCAGTACCCACATAGAAACATCAGGCTCAGGGGATCAGACACTCTCCTCTGAACTCTGAGGACACCAGGCACACACATGCTGAATATAAATATACACAGGTAAAACAGTCATATCAGTAAAATAAAATTAACAAATCCAAAAAAAAAATAAAACCAGTTTTAAAAGGAAGTTCTTGTTTAATCATAAACAATTAAGAGGCCTATTTTAGAAGGGTCCTACTAACTACTTGGTTTTCTCCCCTTCAATATTTTACTGAAGATCCAGCCATTTCTTCCAATCAAATTTCTTTATGCTTGTACATAGTTTATCAAAACTAAACATGAAAAGTGGATGCATAATCCCAAGTCTTCAGAAGCTTCAAACTGAAGAGCCAAGCAGCATATGAGCTTGTCACCAAATGAATCCATTGTGCTGTTTTTCTTGTTAATCTGTTCTTTCCATTGGAATATTGGCCATGGCTCTTCTGATGGATATTGAAAGGATCGTCCCATTTCCTAACCTTAAGAAACACAGAAAAGAGGTAGATAAATGTGTACAGATATATTTTATTAAAATTTCATTCATAAAATCATGTTCTAAGCTAGAATTAGTACAACAATCTTAGTTTGTGAATGGTGATATGGAAAATTTCTTTGGTGGAATTTTAAGTAGTGTTTTTATTTTTCTTTGTAAGACAAATCCCTATGTATGTCAGTGAGTGTATATGTATATGAAAGTATGTGTGTGTGTGTGTTTACTACACAAGCCAAACATGTAATAATTTTTTTTGAAACAAACAAGTATGCACAGTTGATCATTGGCACAGATTAGACTGCAATACTACAAGATTCCAGACCATCATTTACATTTCCTTTGTCAAACACTAGAACTCCATGCAGTGCAAGGTAAGAGAGATGTACAATCTATACAGCCCTGATGCTGGTACCATTACCTGAATAATAGGCTACAAAGCAGAAACTGGATAACTGGGCATAAAATAATATGAAAAGAAACAACAGTCGGATGAACACAATTCCTATTACCTGCCTACTTCATGCACTCTAAGTTTGCCCTCTCCATTAGACATGGCCCTCCCTGATTAGTGGCTTTCTCTAGATCCGTGGTTCTCAACCTTCCTAATGTTGAGACCCTTTAACGTAGTTCTTCATGTTCTGATAATTGCCCTCCAACCATAACATTGTTTTCATCGCTACTTTATAACTTTAATTGTGGTACTAGTAAAAATCGTAATGTAAATGTCTGTGTTTTCTGATGGTTTTTGGAAGTCCTGACCCCCAGGTTGAAAACCACTGCCCTACAGCAATGTGAAGCAACATCTATGCCATTCAATGGGGCACTGTCAATAGACCACAGTATTTCAACCAAGTCCAGCTAAAGCAATTTGGGGCTGACTTCCAGGAGCAAGAATCACTCTAAGGCAGATGCATCACTAAAAATCTCACTCCACTTATGAGTGACAAATCTTTCATAAAGCTGTATCTCTGGAGCCCAAGACTATCTTGCAGACAGCTCTACAGAGGAGGTTCCTACCTCCTGGCACTTCTTTGCTGCCTACTACAGCTCAAGAAGGATTCTCAAGAATATTGTAATTTTCAAGGCTTCCTGGTCTTTATATATATCATTATCTTCTTGAGTCTTAAGAGCCTCCCTCATTCCTTTATAAGGAAATGTTTCTGTTTTGAGGATATAGCTACATGATCCTCCCCAAGCAAAAGTTTCTGGTCTCAGGAAAGAGTTGCTGTATCAGTCACTGATGTTTAAGTGGAATTTAATGAGTTGCTCCTCTCTTTTTATTAAAGATATTGCATTGTTGAGTGTAGTCTAAGAAACTCTGAGGAGACTGAAGTATACTCCTGACCTTATCCACATTCTGTTCTTATTGTGTTCTTATCATTGCATCAATCAGAAAATCTTATGCAAGGCTCAGAGAAATGCATACATATAGCCTCAGTACAGCTGACCCATTCAAAGACAGACATTTGACCCTGGCCATACCAATCATTATTTTTCCCTGGAATATTTCAAGCCAGGGCTGAAATGCCTTTATCCCTCTGGTAGGAAACCTGTGAAACAGACTGTTACTGGCCATGTTTGCTAGCATCCACATAAAGCAAGTACAAGAGAATAAAGCTGAAGTATATTGAATGCTGCAGGAAGAGATCCTTTGAGATGACATTCTTAACAAAATTATGCCTCAGGCTCCTACAACCCCATCTTTTTCAGTGTCTGAGGATGGTACTTGGCATTTTTCTGATAACATTCTCTAGATTAAGTAAAGATTTTACGACTTGTAACCAAATACATCGGAAAAGCACAGCCCTGTGACTCATTTTTATTTCCCCTGTATCTAGACACTATCGCATACTTAGCTCATTTTATTCACCCAAATTTCTACTAGTCAATAACAATTCTTTGCATTCTATACATGTTATATATGCTATCCACACCAATGTCTACATGCTAAGTAGGCTTCCACACCATGGGCATCTTTGTAGTTACAAAAGTCCTGCTCTGTATATATTGGTTATTAGGACAAGAATTCAATCTGAATTTCTCCCTTAATCAAACAGGAAATGCAACAAAGCATCACCAAAAATGGGGAGCAAGCAACAATATTTCCAAATTTTCAATTGCCAGATCCTATCTGATACAACTGTGCACATCAGAAAACTTTGTAGCATGGCAAGTCACATAAATAACACTTTATACAAATTTATAATGAAAACACAAACCTCCCCTCTCCTTGTGTTTGACTACTATAGCAACTGTAGGGCTGAGTGTGAGGTCCCCGATGGAGGACTTGGAGAAGGGAATGAAGGAGCTGAGGGAGTTGGCAGCCCCAGGGAGGGAGCAACAGTGGCAACTGACCTGACCCCTCGATACTCCCGGAGACTGATCACCAACCAAAGAATACACGTGGAGGGACCCATGGTGCTGGCCACATATGTGACAGAGGAGGAACTTGTTGGCCATCAGTGGGAGGAGAGGCCCTTGGGGCTGAGGGTGTTAGATGCCCTAGTGTAGGGGAATGCTAAGGAGGGAAGACGGGAGTGGGTGGGTGGGTGGGTGGGGGAATACCCCCATACAGGCAGAGGAGGGGGGAAGGGATAGGGAGGTTCCAAAGGGGAGATCTGGAAAGGGGAAAACATTTGAAATGTAAATAAAGTATGGGGGGGGGGAAAAAGAAAATGCCCAAGACAATCAAATTATGAGGAAGAAAACAGTTTATTTGAGCTCCTGGTTTCAAATATTCCAGTCCTTAATTGGCTTGCCCCACTGCTTCTAGGTCTGTGGCAGAGCAGTACAAGATGACAAGATTGTGTTATAGAATAAAGACATGAACAAAGCAAGTGATTGCAGAAGTAAGAGACCACACACACACACACCACTCACATGCTACACATACACACACACATACCACACAGACACATACACACTAATACACACTCATACTCATATATATACATGTACACACACACACACATACTCATGCACACACACAGACATACAAACCCATGTACACACACACAGTCACACACCTTTCTCCATCTTTCCCACATTTTGTTGTAATATTGGTGTGGTTGGTATAACAGGTGTGACTGAAAACTCAGTTTGGTCATGGTTCTGCTTTTCAGTTCCAGATTTGACAGCTTTCTCCTGGTTGGTCTTTATTCTATGACACATTTTCATACATACACCCAGCCAATCAAAGATCACACGAGCATATATCAGTCCACACACTAGAAGGTTTTAGTCAGTCCAATGGGAACTTTAATCACTTTTCACAGAAGAGTGTCTCAAGCCTCAAGACTCATCACAGACACAGAACCAGAACCCACCAAGACACCAAGACACCAAGATCTGCTGCTTAGGCTTGAAGACTAATTTTAGACCTCCTTTAAAAGATTGGACATATCCTACTGAGATGCCAAGATCCTCTACTTTGGCTGCAAGCAGAAGAGCTGTCTCCATCCTTTGAGTCCTGACAGGGGTAGGAGACTTACTGCCCTCTCCTTCACTGATGAGCAGACTCTATTTTCTGAAAGAATCCGCCCTAATCTGGAATTGTAATGCTTACATACTCTAAACAAGACATGCAAGTCTGCTGTGGATGTCATCTTCCAGCTGGAACACGACCAAGCTCTTTTGAATGTTTTAGCCTATTTCTACTTTCTTATTCAAATTTCCACTCTCCACTTAACTATCTCATAGGATAAAGAAAAGTTCCCTATATTTTTCCCCTATACTATCTACTCACCCCATTATTAGAAAGAAGGAATGACAAAGTCTTGACTAGAGAAGCAAGGGGAAAGACTGGTTTGGCATCCTCCATTGGCATATCCCCAATGACCTAAGAATTTTACTAACCTTCACCTATTAAAGGTTTCAGCATGATCTAGAAAGTAAGCCTTTAAGATACAAATCTTAGGGCCAAGCTTTCTCTCTACCAATGATTTTTGTCAGTTTTTCAACTATGTTTCCAAGGATATTCAGTGCATTTATAAAGATAAGTAAATATACATAGCTTCATGAATACCTTCATATTGCCTTTCATTTCATACACGTTGGTATCGATAACATTTACATTCTTTGCCTTTCCTCATGAACCAGTGTAGACATGCTTACCATGTGGAATGAAGCCCATGCAGTCCGAAGAAATGAAACTCCTATTCACACCTGTGAGCAAGAAACACGTGACCAGGGAAATCTCATTTTGTAGTTCCTATTAGACATACCCCTTCTTTTCTCATAATACCATGTGGAGGGTGCATCTAAAGTATGCAGTAATGTAACACTGAACTTTAGAGATAAAATAAATATTTAGCTGATCACCAAACACTAGGTGTGAACTTCGATTTGCTAAATCAAGTCCACAGAAATCGTATAGCCTCATACTGAGCTTCAGGACATGCTGTGTTAAAACAAGCTTGGGCTGCTAGCTTCCAAGAACTTCTTATTAAATTAGCAAATGGACAATTCAGGGATGGGTTGTTAAAGAGACAGAGTTGCATTCTAAATTCTCTTGATTGGCATCAGGGAGAATATTCTGTCGTGGTCGTAGTCAAACCCCAGAGTAGGAGACCATAAATTTATCCTTCTGCTGTCATTTATTTGCAGGTTCCGCAAAGAGATACAACTTTCACCTCAAAAGACTTAGGAGACAGTCTGAATGGTCAATTTTAAGGGATTTTTATCCTTTCTTTGGAAAAGACAGTTTGAAATCTTTCTTTTCCGGCAGGCAAATTCCATAAAGAAGGACAGCTGTGACATTTATCATCATTTAAATGGACTGAAGTTTCAAAGCATGCTCTGTCCTGGATCTAAGCCCATCATAAATTTTGCATACGTTTCTTTGTCTGCTCTGAAGAGATAATCTGACCCTGGCCAATGCTCTACCTTGGCTTTCCTCTGAACCCCTCCTCCCCCTTATCCTCCTTTGCTTCTCATTTTAATAGGCTGGCCTTTGTTCTGATTGGTCTGATATGAACTATAGTACTGTAAAAGTTATAGCAATGGTGGGGAAAAATGTTTCTATCCCTCTTACCTACGCTAATCCTCTGGAACTTTGGATGAAGTTCAACTATAGAGGAAAATTAAACTCTTTGGCCTTCTTTTTAAATTTCCCTCCCTCTTCTCAATACTGCAAAACTGTGGTTTCCTATTGCATTGGATGGATCAGGGTCCCCAGCATAGGGTGTAAAGGAAGTCTGCGTATATTTTCAGAGCCATCTCTATAATTCATACCAGGCTTTCCATTTTCCTTGAATTCAAAATTTATTTGTTATAGAATGAAGTCAACATAGTCTCCCTCAACCTGGTGCAATTGGCAATTTTGGATCAGAGAAATATCGAAGTCCTAGTGTTCAAATTAATCCCCTGCAGACAATATCCACGGGAATCACAGCTTCTTTCCTCTACAGCAGTGTTCAGCAGTATAATCAGCTCAGGAGCATATATTGTGTTTATTGCACTGAGTTAACAGCACTGAGTCTATCTGTCTTAGGTAGTCTTAGGGTTTGATTTTAACATTCCTTTGAAGGAGCTTGTTTCTCCATCCCAGAACAGTTTGTTCCAAGAGAAAGGGTCCAAGTGCAGGACTGTTGGCTGCTTTGTGTTTCTCTTAGAGACAGGCTTCTGTCTTTAACTCTTGCTGTGGCTGGAATGTCACACGTTAATGGTATTATTAAGAGGAATTTGGGGTGATATGGAGTCATGAGGATGTGGTGCAAGAGGTGACCTTAATGGTTTAGTGACTTAGTGAGAAAAAGAGCAGAGACATGAGCCATCAATCATATCCGGTCTCACCAGGTTTGGCCCACGGGGACTCTGTAGAAAGTGCTATCTACAGGAGGTCTCTCACCAGATGGGGCCATCTGATAAACTTTCTAGACTTCAGAACTGTGGCTGAATAAACATTTATTATTTATGAATGATTCAGCCTGGCAATTCAGTTCTAGGGAAATAAAACAGATGAAGGGGGCTCCCTTACCAAAGACAAAGCCAAGGTTCTTTTACCTCTGCCCTCATAATTATTTTCTCAGCTCTAGAGCAAAAGCAGTCAAAGGATCCCAGATTCTTTCATTTACCCATAATGTCTCAGAATCCATCTAGAAGGTATTTCCATAGATCTTTCATTGTCACCGAGATTCAGCATCCTATATAGCACTTCCGAGCTCAGTCTCTGGTCTTTGACCCTCTTTTAACCTCTCCAGGGTAAGCTCTCCTCTACTGGCTTTTGTACTGGACATTCCCTCCAGGAGACTAGCTAACGAGGTTCTTCCATCTTAATTGCCCTGTCAGAGGTTCTTTGTTTTCCTTAGCTATCCCCAGGAGTTCTTTCTCTCCACTGTTCTTTTGCAATACCCCATCCAGCTGCAGTAGCCCATCTGGGTACCACTTAGCTCACAATAGCCACAAACACAAGTGTGTTAAAGCCCAATTATACGGGGGTATTTGCCTCTAGTGTTCTCTTTCCCTAAATATAGTTACCATTTAAAATTACACAGTTATCTCAGCTGCTCCAAATGTGGCAGGAAAGGACAAGATGGAGTGATCCCAGAAACCTTAGATATTTGTTTCCCTCACTAAGTCCTTACAAGGGACATTTATATAGCCAGCATTAAAGATCTGCTAAACTATGTTATGATATATGTCAAATTAATATCTGGGGATAGGTAGGAAGAATTCTATATTAAGACATATTTAAGTTTAAAACTCTCATTATTTTCAGCCTCATCTGTAAAATGGGCATAATTATTTCCAATTTCTCTGGAATAGTAACAATAACATTGATAATATATCTAGTCAATCTTTAACAGATACTATATCGCATTTCACCTCATCAGGGTTATTTTGAAGGTGTACAGGATATTCTCAGAAGGTTTCCTCTTCAAAAGCTTAACAAAGACACAATTTCCATTCCGATCACAGCTGTCTAGACAATAAACTCAGTAGTGTTGCTTCTAAGCACCTGGCTGGCCATTCTTTCCTATCGTTTACACTATTTCTTACCATTTATAAACAAATGCATTCCACTATTCCCTTTGCTGAAATCTGCTTCTGATTGCCTAAAATCTGAAATAACTATTTCACAACTTAGTGTGAATCTTTATGTGAATCCGATATTAACTCTTTTGAAAATCAAGCTGACTCCCCAGATGTATAAGAGGCTAGTGCACTGGTCAGTGGATTCCGGTGGCAATCTTTGTATTCCTGTGGCCAGAACTCCATTTCTTCTTGAGATCGACTCTGTGCTCTTGACTATAGAAGAAAGAACATGAGCAGAGCTGAGACAACAGCAATGCCAGGATGCAGGACCCAGTAACCCCACAGAATTATGCCTTGGCAGATGACAACATAGCAGAAACGGAAGCACACATCATATCACCCATTCCCTAAAATAAGTCACAGAACTTAGCAAGGTACCTCTCTGACTGTCCCCATATCTCCTTTGAAGACCCTCACACGATAACAGCTCATCTTGAATCTAAAAGAAGGAATATTCTCATCTCTGCAGACACAGAAACACCCTCCCTCCAAAATGAATAAACAAAATACCAAGAAAAATCTGAACAAATAAGCAGTTTTGTTTCTTACAAGATACTATCCATAGGACATATATTGTGGTTTGAATGTGGAGAGAGCCCCATAGGCTCACTTGCTTGAACACTTAGTTTCAACATCTAATGGCTCTGTTTAGAAAAGTTGTAGAACCTCTAGAAGAAGAAGTATCACAGAAGGAAGGCAATGGGGAAAGACCCAGCCACATTTCTTATTTATTCTATGCTTCTTGACTGTGGACTCAAAGTGACTATATGTCTCTCATTCTGCCTTTACTGAGTTAGATTATATCCCATCTAACTATAAGCCAAAATAAACTGTCCCTTCCTTAAGTTGCTTCTTGCTAAGCGTTTGGTCACAGCAATAAGACAAGCTACAAATCACGTTTTTCTTTCTTCTACTAAAACCCAATTTTCCATGCTTCTTTCAGTCTTCATTTCTAAAAGTCCCATGATACATAAAAGCCACATTAAGTAAATGTTTATCTTCTCCTCAGTTGATCCACCTTTCATGTGAGGACCTCAGATATGAACTTCAGAGTGGATAAGAACTCTTTGCTCTTTTACACCACCCAATACACTGGCCACTAGACACTAGCTCATGCCATCAACTCATGGATGATTCTGCACCATGACCATTTTGGGATTAAAAGAGCAGAAATCATATTTTTCCTCCATGGTATAAAACTTATAGGAAATGATTTCAAGGTTTCAAGTGTTCCTTGTCATATCTACATTAGGAAAATCAAGGTCAAAAGTGAGAAACTGAAAATGATACAGAGGTACAAACACACCCTTGACACATCACAGTCCATTCAGTTGATCTATGTTCCTTGAGCAGTAAATTCTCTTCCATTTTGAAAGATAATTTTGTCAGTGTCAAATAAAAATTGCTTTTAAACTTTTTAATTTTTATTTATACTTATTTTAAAATATCTACTTATTATTTTGTATATGGGGATGATGTGTGTGTGAGTACGAATGTGTCAGACTATACACACATGTGTATGTACAGATACACGCATATGTGGAGGCCAGAGGTCAACCTTGCATGTCATTCTTCAGTTGTGATTCACCTTGATTTTGATGTAGGGTCTCCTACTGTGGCATGTGGCTTCCCAGTTCAGCTAGCTAGATCCTGGAAAATATACTTCATCTTAAATATATAAACTATATAGTTATACTCCATCACTGAGGAAAGTCAGGTCAGGAATGCAAAGCAGAATTCGGTAAGCCCCAGGAATTTTGGGGCCAGTGAACCCCAGCACATCCAGCTGTCTGCATGTCACTAACATGATTGAAAGTGAGCATCACCATACCCATAGTTTTACATAGGTTCTGTGGGCTCAACACATCCTCATACTTGCACAACAAGCACTTGAGCAACTGAATCATAACTCTGATATCATTTTGTGTCTTGTTTTAGAGGTCTGGGCAATAGGATCACTCACATATTTTTGTTTAAACACAGCATTCTTTATATTTGCTCAAGGCATGACATGTAGCCAAAGCCAATGAGTCTGGGAAATATGCTCTTCCCATTAGAGACCTTACAGGACAGTGGGTGAGGACTCTACACAGTAGATCTGAATAAATGTGAGTAGCAACAGCATTCACCTGGTACCCACAGGTCCTGCTTTCTGCTGCTTTTGAGTTCTACAGACACTCTGTCAAGTAGAACTCCTGTCTTTATATGGTTTTACCTGTAACATCTATAAAATTGCATTTCTGATACTATTTATTTCTCTCAAGATTTCATTCAATATATAAAATAATTAGCTAGAAATATATATTATCTAACTTTCAATTTACAAAAGGCAACTCAAGAACTTTTCTTCAGTTAAGAATTCTTTCATAACATTGGGGCCCAGAAGACAGTATCCCAAACTGTGGAGTCTCAGCATACTAACTGAATTGAACGAGAGTAGACAAACCTCAGAAGAAATATCTCTCTGACACTCTCCTGCCTTCTCCTCAAAGGCTTCTCATTCCTTTATTCAAGCTCAAGAAATGAGAATGTACCAAACACTATTACAGATGCTCCTGATAGTTCAGTGAATGAACTATGTAATTTCTCCTCCGGAGCAACTGTATACTCTAGCGATAGAATATGTTAACAAACAACCAATAAATAAATATAGTATATATCAAGCCACGATAAGTACTTGAAGCAAATACTGAGTAGCAAATAATGAAGTCCGTCATATTCCATCACTGAGATAAGTCAGGGCAGGAACTCAAAGCATGAACTTGGAGGCAGTAGCTGATACAGAGACCATGGATGGATGCTGTTTACTGGTTTGATGCTCATGCTGGCTCAGCAGGCTTTTTTATAACACCCAGGACCACCTGTCCAAGAGTGGTACCATCCTTTGTAATATGGGTCCTCCCACATGATCATTATTCAAGCTAATACCACACTGACACACTTGTCTGCAGGCCAATCTTACGGAGGCATTTCCTCAATTGGGGTTCACTCTTCAGATAACTCTAGCTGTGTCACATTGACGTAAAACCAGTTAACGCTGCATCTTGTGAAATGGGGACACAAGAGAAAAGCCTGGAGAGCTTAAGCACATGCTAGTGTCTAAGAGAAGAGCATTGTGGATAAGGGGAAACACACACTTGACAATGCACTTCTGGCAAGTTCTAGAAAGAGCTTGAAAGTTACAGTGTTGAGTCAGAGTGAGTAAGGGGGGAGATTAAGATTAGTGGACAATGGAGGCAAACAAAGAAGTTAATAAAGGTACACTCTGTGTTGACTTCTGGCTTTAAAGATAAACTACACTTTTGAGAAGTGTTTGAAACTGGTCAAGTGTGAAATCCAGAGAAAACTCAAAGTGCTATTAAAATAATCAAGCTATATTTAAGACAAATTTGGAAAATAGAGCCAAGGGATTCTCTGGTGGGTTGGATGTGGTACAGAAAAGAAATAGAATCTAAGACTGTCACAGAGTTTGCGCCTGAGCTACAGGCAAAATAAAATGGCCACTCTCTGAACTCCACATGCAGAGAGAGAAAGATTCTGCGACAGATCAGGAGTTTGGCTTCGGAATGCTAGGCAAATATTCCATAATATATTGATGAATACAAGCTCCCTACTTTACAAAGTAGCCTACGGCCAGCCCTGCAGCCCAGCAGTGTGCACAAGAAACTCCAGTGCTAATGGCCAGCAATCTCCCCTCCCATCTGCAGAGGCCAGCTTTGGCCTCTGTTGATGGGTCAGCTAGAGAATTAATTCAAATTGCTTCTCTAGCCAAACAGACACAGAATGGTGACAAGGGTCCTTTGTCCAGGCTTCATCTGATGAAGGGCAAATCCAGAAAACGAAAGAGAGGTTGTCTGCCTATCAAACTGCATATTCATTAAACTCTTTATCAACTCTCAGCCCAGGAGAGAGAATGACAGATTTTTAACAAGATAATTTGAACTACATTCTCTAAACATATTGAACTAAATTGTCCCTCTTGTATCTGGGCTCGGGCCAGCAGTCACTGACCACATCTTACATTCTCCCCCAGGCCTCTTCACTGAGTCAGCTGAGAAGTCCTTTTGCACTTTTTCAAAGCCAGTGTACAAAGCTCACTCAGAGGGGGTGAGGATTGCTTGCTCTGAGAAAGAATCTCAGTTCCACAGCTGCCCTTCCTCCAGAGCATGTCTTATTCCCCAAAGAAGAAAGCAGCCTTATTTGGCTACCCTAAAAGTTAGATTAGCTATTCCCTCCCTGTCTCCAGGAAAAAGCAAAGCCTTTCCTAGTATGTATAAACAAAAGGATGTATACCCAATCTCATCTTTTTGTGCAATTTCCAATGTTTTCATGCATCTCTCTATTTTTGGCACTTTTTTTCTGGAAGAAGAGTAGCAACAGTAGTCAAGAATGTTCCTAAATTCAGAATGTTGTCCTAGACCTTAATGCTAGAGGAATAAAGGCTGCTTAGTCCTTCATGCAAGACTTACTTCAGGCAAAAGATGGGATATCTGAAATACTTGACGAGAGATGGAGTATTCATCAGGGAGGGAAATATAATATCTCAGTGACACACAAGGAAGACATTGCCAGGGTCTGGCAGAGGTGTAATGGGGCTCATCCCAGCAGAGATCTAAGTTGACAGATTTAACATTAGATACAGACAAAGAACAAGCAGAAGAAGAAAAAAAGTCTTCATGAGTGCTAAAGGAACAAAGGTAGACTTGCTTCTGGAGAGTAGAAACTCCTCTGAACTCTGATACAAGATGTCTGCCAAATGCAAAGCTAACTGTATCTGATGGGACCAGCTTTCTGCAAGGAATCAGATTCCTGATTGAACATGACAATAATCAGAATTTGTTATCTCAACCAACAAGAATCTCAGGATTGGGGGAATTTAAGTGATACTTCACAGGATGAAAATGAGCCTCCCTTACCACTCATCTTCTGATCTGCACACGCCTATGGGTTGGTGACTTCTCTCCCCCATTACAAAAGCTAATGTGCTTCATCCTCATAAAGCTACCACTTCATGTCAAAAAGGTAGAAAGTGATGACAGACATTGAAATTGTTAAGTACTGAATATCACCCACTGTGATAAGAATAAGAGACACAAAGATGATCTCATGGAAGTTGCAAGTAGAACGCTGGTACCCAAGAGTGGCCAGGAAGAGCAGGAGAGGAGGGGGTGATGGGAAAGGGTATTGTGTAGGTGCTAAATTACAGTCAGGAGCAAGCAAGTCCAGAATGAAAGAACATGCCTGTGGGACTGTAGATCACATCAATACAGTCCAGTTTCAAAAGACTGGAAGGAAAATTCTGAAAGTTGCTCTCATAAAAAAAAAAAAAATGAAAAAGGTTTGAGAAGATAGTCACTCTTACCTGTCTAAACATGTGTGCAGACTAGAACATTGCTGGTCACTCTAGTCACATGTGTGATTTTTATGTTTCTATGCATCATTTGCTGCTTTAAAGGAAATGACAGCGGACATAAAAGGGTCAGCACCATGCTATTAGTAGCAGTAGTGAAGTAGGATGAATAACTTTAGTCCCCTCAGACGTCCTCTTGAGTACCATTGGCAAGTTATAAGTTATCAAGCAAAGGGAGCAGGCTTGTTTTATTTGGCTTATTCAAAGTCTCCCCTGAGGTATTGAGTCAGGGGTTGAGTACCCTGCTTCAAGAATAAAAGGGAAGACTTATTAGTAAGGAAGAGAAAATGACTCTTGGTCAGGGTCTTAGTTAAGGCTATATTTTTGTGAAGAGACACCATGACCATGGCAACCCATAAAAGAAAATATTTCATTGAGACTGGCTTACAATTTAGGGGTTTAGTCCATTGTCACCATGGTGGGAAGCGTGTCAGCATGCAGGCAGGTATAGTGCTGGAGAAGTATCTAAGAGTTCTACATTTTTGATCTGTAGGCAGCAGGAAGAGATTGAACCTGTCATGAGCATCTGAAGCCTACCCCCAGTGGCAAACTTCCTCTAACAAGGCTAAGCCTACTCCAACAAGGCCACACCTCCTGATATCACCACTCCCAAGGAGCCTATACAGCCATTTTCATTCAAACTACAATGGTCCAGAAAGCCAAGAATATCTGACATACTCAGCATCTTATGTTCCTCATAGGAATATCTTTAAAATGCTCTGGAGGATAAGAACTTCTGCAGGCCAAGGTAGTTGAGGATTTAAAACATCTATCTAGGAAAGATGGTCTAGGTAACTGAGTCAAAACATGTTCAGAAAAATAGCAGGAAAGACAATAACACAGATAGACAGAGAAAATAGTACAATCATTCATATCCGTCTATGAGGTAACAAGGTAATATGAAGCTATGTGATAGTTGATTAGAAGTTTATTAGTCTAGATTCTCCAGAGAACTAGAAAAATAGCATATACAGAGTTGTTATAATAATGTACAGCTATATACAGTCAGCTCATTCGCTATGCCTGAATAATATTCCATTACATGGATACAGCACAATTCATTTGTGCTTATGCCTACGGGAGGATATTTAGGTTGATTATTATAAGCTACTATGAACATTGGAGCACAAAGCCTCATATAAATGTAGACTGTACTTTCTCTGGGGTGTATATTTAAGAGTAGGATGACAGAGTCACATGGCAAAATTAACCAGCAGTGTTTTTGCTAATATGTGGTTATCTTCAATTTCTTTTATTTTAGCTACCTCCTGAGCGTGTTGTGAACTAAATTTCTCTAATAATTAAGGAGCCAGAATATTTGATTATGTTCTTAGTTGCCATGTGGAATCTTCTTTGGTTTAATACCTTTAAACTTGGTATTTTTCTCTCTTGCATTTTTTTCAGGCAGGGTCTCTTGCAGTTTGGGACACCCCCTCCCCAACTTATTATACAGCCGAGATCTTCTTGTGTCTACTTCTAACGTACTGGGGCTACACTTATGTGACCCCTATATCTGGCTGTTTTTGTTATTTTGAAAATGGTATAAATGTTGTATATTTGTGGTATACAGGTGCTATAATTCTTAAAAGTTTATTTTTATTGAACACTATGTATGTGGGTAGATATACATGATGCATATGTCTGGTTACATATATCAGTTATTAGAGAACTTTAGTTCACAACTAAATGTATGTGAAAATCAGAAGATAATTTTTTTGAATTCTGTTCTCTCTTTCAATTTCAGTGTGTTACAGAGATCAAATGCAGCTCCCCAGGCTTGTGTGGTCAGGTACTTTATCCACAATAGCTTGGCACACAATTAATTTTAAAAGATAAATGATGTACAGATAATTTACATGAATATTATTCATTGACTCAGTACTGTGTGCTAGGGAGTATGCTAACCTTTAGCTGCATTTTTCCATTTGATTCTAACTACCACCAGTGTTAAAGGTACTATGTCTCTTTTATGTTTAACAGCTGAGGATTAGACTCACAAAGATGATGTAATTTGCCCAAGATCACACATCCCTGGTTTGACTACATATCTGACTCATTGACCATAAAGTTGGACTACCTCTGGGGCACTTGCGATTCATTTAGATAATTACATGAATGTCTTTTCTGCTCTTTACTGTTATATAAAACCCACAAAAGAAATAAACACTAGTGCCCCACAGCAATTTAAATGGAATTATACAGTACGTATTTGAGATAGTTAATCTTCATTGTCAGCTTGACTGAATTTAGAGTCACTTAGAAGGCCCTGTCTCTGAAGGCTTTTCCAGAGATATTTGACTGAGAAGAAAAAGATACACCTTAAATGTACCATCCTATAGGTTAAGTTTCCAGACTAAATAAAAATATAAAAAGAAAAAAGCTAAGGACTATTATATCCATTGCTCTACTTCCCAGTCTACCCACATGTAAATAACCATGGTATGTTTCTGTCTTTGCAACTGAGAGCTTTGGGAACTACCATGTCTTCACCTCCACAAGGGAGCAAGTGTCTTCTAACTACGAGCCAAACAAAATGAAAATTTCTTCCATTAAGCAACTTCCTGATAAGCATTTGCTTACAATACAAAGAAAAGTAGCTACCATAGCATCCAATACATTGGAAGGAACCAAATAGAAAAATGAATGGGTGGCTATGGGAAGAATGAATAGTACTGATGTGAGTTTGGTGAAATGTCATGCACTAGTCTGTAAAGCACCATAATGACTTACCAGAAACTAGTGTAGACTTCCAAGAAGTTAGCCAGAGTTGTGCAAGTAGAAATAAAGTCTGTGGATACCAATTAGAAAGGTGTGGCCATTTGTACCACGCAATCATGACCCTGCAACAATTATTCTGGATGAGAGCTTCTGCATAAGAAAACAATTAGGAGCTGGATTTTTTTCAAGTTATATGAATTATTTAACAGAATCATACTGCTTCAGTTGGAAGCCTTAGATATTATTGATTCTGTTTCTTATTCTCAGTGCAAAGAAATTGAGCCTCAGAAAGATGATGCTCTACCATCACAGAACTCTGATTAAACTAGTTCCCAGCCCAGCACCCACAACCCTAACAAAGCTCATGTCCACTCCTGGTCCAACCCATTTTGTAATATGAGGAGTAAAAATCAACTTGTGAGGCAGCATCTCTTTCTAGAGAAAACATGGTAAAGATTTAATAGAAGGAAAAGTCTCAGACACCTTGAAGGGCAACTTAAGTCATGTTTCCCCTTTGAAGGGAACTTCCAGAGAGTTTCACTGAAACCAAAATTTCCATAATATTTTTAGAGCTTTCACCTGTCTAGTTCCTTCACCCCTGATGATACACCATGGCGGTATTTACAGCTAGAGACCAAGATTAATAGATTCACTATTTTTTTTTCAGTGTTAATAAAGTTTTATTTTATTTATTTACATTTCAAATGTTATCCCCTTTCCTGGTTTCCCCTCTGCAAACCTCCTAGCCCATCCCCCCTTACCCTGCTTCTATGAGGGTGTTCTCCCACCCACCTACCCACTCCCACCTCACCATCCTAGCATTCCTCTACACTGGGCCATCAAGCCTTCACAGGACCAAGGGCCTCCCCTACCATTGATGCCAGATAAGGCCCCTTCAGCTCCTTCAGTCTTTCCCCTAACTCCTCCATTGGAGTCACTGTGCTCAGTCTGATGGTTGAATGTGATCCTCTACATCTGTATTGGTCAGGATCTGGCAGAACCTCTCAGGAGACAGCTGTATCAGGCTCCTGTCAGCTAGCACTTCTTAGCATCCACAATAGTGTCTGGGCTTGGTGTCTGCATGTGGGATGGATCCCCAAGTGGAGCAGTCTCTGGATGGCCTTTCCTTCAGTCTGTGCTCCACTCTTTGACCCTATATTTCCTTTAGACAGGAGCAATTCTGGGTTAAAATTTTGGAGATGGGTGGGTGGCCCTATCCCTCAACCAGGGGGTTGTGCTTAACCTCTGGATATGGTCTCGACAGGTTCTCCCTCCCCTTTGTGGGGTATTTCAGTAATGTCATCCCCGTGGGGTCCTGGGAGACTCTTATTTCCTGGCATCTGGGACTCTGTGTGCCCTATGATCTTGTAGCATGGCGGGAGATGTGAACCCTTGCTAAATAAATTAAGCAACAGGCCATCTAACATCTGAGGGAGGAGTACAACAAAGACCAAAGCTGAAAATCAATCTCATGTCCTGACAATGCCAAAGGCTTTATTATTTCAGTACGGGGGGCGGGGGGAGGGATAAAAGAGAGGAACAGGTACAGAGGAGCCTCTGTCCTGCACACAGCAGATGATCAGGGCACTGTGATCAGCCATCTTCCTGGTTGACTAGACAAGACTGTTCTTCGTTAGTGTAGAGGATAAACATTTCCAAAAGCACTCATAGGTAAATGGGGCAGAGATATAACAATGAATGAAAAGAAAATGAGACTTCTAAATAGCAAACAGCTTGTGCCATTTACTGTTGTACACACTTCACAAAATAATTCTTACTTAATTCCTAGAACTAGGAAGTAAGGAGTATCTTATTGTAAATAGCAATTAAGAAATCAGAAACCTTTAGCCTTAATTGACTTACCCAAAAGGGTAAACCGTGAAAACATTAAAAGTTAGGTTGGATAGATGGCTCACGTTATAGTGTTTACTTAGAAAGCAGGAAGGTCTGGGTTTGATCCTCAAAACCTCATAAACTATGTGTGGTAGCACACTCCCATATTCCTAGAATTTTGGAGGTTAAAACAGAAGTATCAGATATTCAAAGTCATCCTTGGTAGCATAAGGCCTTAATATCCAGCATGGACTATGAGAAATCCTATGTCGAAACAAAATTGTTTCAAAAAGCTAAAGCCATATAATCTTGTTGTAAGAACACATACACAACACACACACACACACACACACACACACACACTCATATATAAGTATGAAATTTTGTTATTTGTCTCAGTGCAATACAGCTTGTTTAGCATGAAATTGAGCAAGACAATTGTATTTACTACTAATTATTAGAAAGCCAAGTGCTATGGGATTCACCATAAATGACAATGGAACATGAAAAATGCATGCCCATTATTCAGTCTCCAGATCTAAATCACATTATAAATAGGAGGAAGATGCAAGCCATAATGTGTTCATACTCTGTCTTGCATAGGCACACGGCTTTAATCCACCAGCCTTCTTTCCCCTACCAACCTCTTCTTGAGTTCATAAATACTCTAAAATCTATGGTCAAGAAGGCAGTCTACATGCATTTACTAAGACTGGCCTCACATTGTAGTCTCTCTTCTCAGTTAAATGTGTCATTGTGGAGAAGCTAAGGCTGAAGTTAAATGTGTCATTGTGGAGAGGCTCAGTGGAGAGTGCACACTGCTCATGTATAAGACCTGAGTTCAGATCGCAGAACCCATGCTAGGTCCCAGCACCCATGCTAAGTAGTTCACAACCACCTGTAACCTCAGCTTAAGGGGATATGCTGCCCTCTTCTAACCTCTGTGGGCACCTGGACTCACATGCATATACCCCACAAACACAAACACGCATCCCATATACCCCCAAACACACACACAATTAAAAATAAAATAACTTCTCTTTTAGTAATCTAGATTCTGAGAAAGTTCTTTCACACATGTGTTCTGAAAAAGGCAGGGTTTGATCCTAATGCCACCACTTACGAGCACTTGGCACTTAGATGGTGTGGAGACACTCTGAGCTATCTCACCATTTATGTTACACAGTGATACAATCTTTAGTTGGACATAAACACTCATAATATCAATTATATTCCCTAGACTTTCTAGATTAACTAACTGCCTGGGCATCCCACATGATAAATGCTGTCCTGTAAGTGAAGTGTACTGTGAGCAATGTCTGAGCACCTGAAGAAGGATGAGGCTATCTGCCTCTTAGGAATCATTCTTTCTCCCATCCTATTGTTCCAAAAACAGATCACACCAATACTGAGGCCTGACATCATCCCCTGATGATGGCAGAATAGTAAACTGGTAAGGGGCACAGGGCTCTGTAGAACTTGCAAGAGCACCTTTACACACTTCTAGAGTGTGGAAATCAGCTTCTAACTTACTGATTGCTTTAAGGCTTTCTTATGTTTGAATTCAAACCTGATCTGAACTAATACAGGTAGTTCCAGTTGTAGAAAATCAGAATAATAGCAGTGTGTACATAGCTCTGAGGTTCATTTCAAGGATAATATGAGAAAAACCCACACAAGCACAAGGCCTGCATAATAAGAGCTAAATATGAGTCATTATTATTAATACTATGGTAGTAGTTTTTGTCTATTGAAAACAATTTTCTTGTCAAGATCGTCCAGTAATTATGGTATTTCAGACGCTTCCTCAGAGACATTATTAAAATAGATATAAGTAGTTCTGCAGGCTTGCTGTGGTCTTCACAGTTAAAGGCATTTCTTTCCTTCTTGCTAAAATATAATTTCACAGAAGGACTTCAGGATTAAAGTGTAGATTGTCCAGAAAACGGACTAATGGGTTTTTGGTTGTGTTTCTGGTTTTTTTTTTTTTCCTAACTTACTATTCAGTTATCTCATGCCCTTGTCAATTAGAAGATTATACCATAATGTTGCTTAGGCTTCAAAAAACAGTGTTTTAAATTATGTTTAAGTTAATCCTCCTTTAGGATGGCCACTTCATGAACCCTTAAATTTATTTGTAACATCTCCAAATTATAAAATGGATTACTTCTGAGAAGGATCCTGAAGTACATTTGCTTATTTTTGTGCCTTTTAAACAAAACAAGTCTCTGTTCACTCAGAGGAAGCATTGGCTACGTACAAGATGGTAGTGCGGGCTCATCAGAGAGAAATGCTCAGGACGTGGCTAGGTCCTGTGAGAACTCTGTTAAATGTTTTTTCCCATTTGAAATTCTTTTCTCTTCTTGTTGAGATTTTACTATAGTAACACTATTTCTTCTTTCCCTATACTCCTTCCAAAGCCTTCTATATAACCCTCCTGCTCTCTTTCAAATTCACGAACTCTTTGTTCATTGCTGTTGCATATATATATATTCTGAAATATACCTGGCTAAGTCTGTGTAATGTTACTTCTGTGTTCATTTTCGGGGCCGACCATTTGGTATTGAGTAGCCATTTGGTGGTGGATAACCAATTGGTGTGCTTCTCCCACTCTCACACTCCTTAGTTGCCTGTGTCTCTTTGTGTTGGGTTGAGGCTTTATGGCCTCCCCCACCCCGTCCACGTTTAATATATCCATTTTTGTGGTCTTTGTTAGGTTTTAACATTTTAAGAAATAGTCTGGCTGTTTCCCAAAGTGACTGCAGTAACGTTCATCCCTACAGGCAATGTATGAGCAGGTCTAGTTTTCCACATTCTTGAAAACACTTGCAATTATCTGTCTCTCTAATTATAGTCATTCTTGTACATAGGTAAAGTAGATTCTCATTGCATTTCACTAATGACTATTAATCGAACATCCTTTCTTGAGTTTATTGGTCATTTGTATATCTTCTTGGGAGCGAAGTCTGCTTGAATCACTATGTTGTCTTTTCATTACCATATTCAGAGTGATTTATAAATTTTGGAAACAAGTTTCTTTTTTTCATTAATTTATTTATTTATCAACTTTACATCCAGATCAAAGCCTCTGCTCCCAGTCCTCCTCCACAAGCCACTGCTCTTATTCCCTCCCCCTTCACCTCTGAGAAATGGAAGATCCCCTCTGGGTACCAACCTACCCTGGCACATCTAGTCACTCAGGACTTGGTACATCCTCTCTCACTAAGGCCAGACAAGGCAGCCCAATTAAAGGAACAGGATCCACAGGCAGGCAACAGAGTCACAGTAAGCCCCCACTATAGTTGTTGGGGGACCTGCATGAAGACCAAGCTGCTCTTTGGTTGGTGGTTCAGTCTCTGGGAGCCACAAAGGGTCCAGTTTAGTTGACTCTGTTGGTCTTCTTGTGGAGTCCCTATCTCCCTGGGTTCCTCAATCCTTCCTCCAACTCTTAACCAAGTAACCATAAGAGTAACCAAGCACTCTCTAATGTTTGACTCTGGGTCTCTGGATCTGTTTAAGTCAATTGCTTGGTGGAGCCTCTCAGAGGACAGTTATGCTAGGCTCCTATCTGCAAGCATAACAGGGTATTATTAATAGTGTCAGGGATTGGTTCTGTTCGTGAGATGGGTCTCAAGTTGGGCCACTTATAGGTTGTTCATTCCCTCAGTCTCTGCTCCATCTTTGTCCCTGCACTACTTGTAGACAGGACAAATTTTAGGTAGAAGGTTTGACTCCAAATACAAGTTTCATATCAGATTTAAGATTACTTGCAAATATTTTTAAATATTTGCAAATAGTTTTGTGGCTTATCTTTTTACTTTCTCAGTGATCTTCTTTGAAGGTTTTTTCTTTTCAATTTTTGATAAATCTAATTATTTCCTGTTTATTGCTTTGCTTTTGATTTGTACTTCAAGCATCTCTACCTATTTTTGCTTTCCTAAACAATTTTGTGATTTTTTTAGCTTTTATTTTTAGGTCTAATTTTGAGTACATTTTTGCTTCATATATGGTATGAGGTGAATATCCAGCATCATTCTTTTGCATATGGTCACACAGCTATCCATGGTGAAAGAGAAAACTCCTTTCAGATGTAGGATAAGGTCCTCAAAGAAGGTATTGAGATCCATGGAGAAGGTATTCTAAAGAATCAAGGTCTGGATCTAAGAAGTCTGAGAGAATTGTGGCTGTGTCATTAGGAATGATAAGATTACCACGGACATGAAAAGGAAAATAAGTAGAGAAAGTCATAGACCTAAGGTAAGCTGTGTACTGCTCATCTGAGCTTGCATTGTCCACGTAAACTGTCCAGAGTAGCTGAACACTCATGCAACATGGTAGTTGTTTCCATAGAGAGGATGATAAAGATTTTTCCATGGAAGCAACAACACAGGGGCAAAACAAGATACAGAGAAGCAACTTCACTGGGAGATAGAAATGACAGAATGAAAAGCATCACTTATTCATTTATTTATTTACTCCGTTATTTTGATGCTGATGATTGGATCCAGGACTTTATGCACACTAAGCACGAGCTCTACCATGTAGCTACATCCCTATCCTCAAACATATTTATAATAAGAAACTTATTTATTCATTTATTTATTCTTTCAGGAAATAGTTATGACATCTATAACATGCACCAAAAATTTCACTGAGGGCCATGAGCCAAAGGAAGTGATCATTGACAGGTGTTTGCTTCCAGGAAGTCTTCTGTCCGTAGTAAGGAGACAGACACAGTAATAGACAGCTCAATAAAATAGTGTTGCACAGCAACAAAAGCCTACAGTAAAACAATCCTGTCAGGCCACCTGTGCCAAGAAAGACCACTGAATAAATTTTTATCTACCCAAAATATGAAATGTGATCAGAATAAAAAACCAAAGGAAAACACAAGGGAGACATTCTATGTGGACAAAGGAAGATGTGTAAAGAATGGGACTAGAAAATGGTGTTTCTTGATGAATTACAAATGAGCAAGGAGCACATGAATCAAAAACAAAGCAGCATAAAAGCACAAAGTGAACCACCATGTGCTTTGGAACTGGGAAGTAGCAAGGGCCTCATGGTCACAACTGAAGTTGGAGCTGGTGAGATGGCTCAGTGTGTTGAGGCATTGTCTCTGAGCTCTGCAACATGACTTTGAACCCTGGGCCTAAGAGAGTAGAGGGAGAAAACCAATTCTAGCAGGTTGTTCCTCTGACCTCCAGTCATGATCTATGCTATCTGCACCCACACACATCCACATTAAATAAATACATACATTTTTTAAAAAATAAAAAATAAAAGTTGAAGTTGGAAAAGAAAGCATTGTGAGTTCACTGATAGGTATAGGATTCTCCAGATTTCATCTTAAATTTATCTTTATATGAAATAGCTGATGACAAATTACTGGTTTTAAACCTTGGTTTCCTACTGTAACAGTAGATTTGGCTTAGGACATATAAAAATAACCAGCTCATCACCATGTGCAGAGAGTGCTGTGGAGTGCAAGGTGATGCGATCCTCAAGTCCTCTGTGCTCTAAAAGAAGGGAAGCAGAGCTTTGTGTCTTGTTTCATGGAAGTGTAAGGCAGAGGGGCACACACAGGAAAAGGAGCCAGAAAGAGGCAGAATGTGGAAGAGCCAGATGGTACTGGGAGGATTCTGAGTGAGTGAACTGGAGGTAAACCGCTCCTGTCATATCCTGCTGAGCACGTAGGCAGTGCCTTCAGAATAAGTTATCATCGCCCTTCAAAATCCTCATTAGCTGAGCAATGCCAGGTGCAAGGCTTCTGAGGCCTTCCCACTGATGCCCAGGGGAGGACTTACTCTGAGCTAACACGCTCAGGGGTCAAGGTACCAGACTGCAGGATCGGAAGTACTGACATTTAAATCTGAGTCAAAGCAGACAGGGCCAGCAGACAGTGAGATCAGAAAAGACTGTAAATCCAAAATCGGGAGGCCAGGCAGAAAAGTTTCTAAGCTGTTATCAACCTCAGAAAGGGCTGTGACACTTGTTCAGAAAGACAGTGGGCTTGAAATAAGAAACACAGTTGAGTTGAGTCCTAAATGCCTGGCCCCTACACTAGAGCATGACATCCTTGACCAAGTTACTTTGTTTTAAAAATCAATCTTCCGGTCCTCCCTCTCTAGTTCTTAACTGCCCTAAACCACAGTGTGTTCATTCAGAAAGTAAATAAATAACAAAACCCTTTCTTTCCATTGGTATTTTTTAAAATTTCTTTAAACTTATAGAAAAATCCCTAAGATTTCTTAGCATAAAATAAACATCACCTTTAACTCTGTTATAATTTCTATTTCTTTTCTTATCTCATAGGGATTCCATTCAGCCAATCAGATAACATGTGTCAGCCAGGGCTTGACTAGAGGCCTATCTCATCTTTCTGGACCGTTAACTTTGCCACCTGATCTTTCCATCACTGGATGTCTCAGGAAACATCAATCTGCAGCCGCCTAACAAGCTGATGGCGGCCCGACACTGATGTCACCAGCCGTGAATTGTCTGAAAAGAAACTGTTGCCCTCATCCAAGAGACATAGATGTGACAGGAAGACATGGGGCCACGGGAGGCAGTGAAACAGCCTCACTTACCTAGGAGAGCAAATTGAAGATGGCTAACTTCCAATGAGATAAAATATATTAATTTAAAGGCATGGAAGAGAACAAAGAGAATTATTATCCTGTCTGGAGGAGTACACTGTAGAAGGGTTTTATTTTCTTTTTGTACTTTTCTGACCTCCAAATAGTTGGCATTGTATAGGTATAGGTAAGGTTATCAGAAATAAAACCTGCAAAGGACAAATATTAAAGAGTTGAGTCACTCTCAGGGTTGCAAAGATGGTTTATTAATTAGCAGCACTACAAACTTTTGCAGAGGCCCCAGGCTTAGTTCCCAGCAGCCCCATCAGGTGGCTCAAAACCACCTGTAATTCCAGGGATCTGATGCCTTCCTCTGGCTCCCAAGGGTACCTGCATGTACAAGTTATATATACAGATAAACAGATACAGGTGCATAAATAAAAATAATAGAATGTTATATCTGAATCTTACTTTTCAGGTATGTTGGGGTATCCAGGGGTGCTGTGGTGGGAGAACTGGGTTCTGATGTTGCCAAGTAGCATTGGTTTATGTTGCCTATATTTCTTGGGCTTGCCTCTCAGCATCTGGTTATCTCTGGTGTTAAGGCAAAGGACACTGTCAGTAGGACAAAATGGCAACCCACAGATTGGGAAAAGATCTTTACCAACCCTACATCTGATGGAGGGCTATTGGTAGGACTGTAAAAGGCAGCCTGGTTCCTAGTTGAGCTAAGACTAGAAACCCCGGTGACCCTAAAGGGATGGTAGGCATTTCACCCACTCCTAGGGAACCAGGCTCCTGGCACAAGGCTGCAGCCCTCCATGGATTTGTGTCTTTCAATCGCATAAGAGCAATGCCCTAAACCCCTCCACAGGTAGAGGATGTGACCTGTGGTCACATAGGCTCAAGGCACATCTCCATTTTAATGAGGTACCTAAAGGCCTGGAGGACTTAGCCAATAAACTCTCCTTCCCAGACACTCCTTCCTGCAAAAGATGTTTAATCTCAGGACCACCCTGAGAAGTGGGGTATAGTTTTACTCATCCATTTTCTGCCATGACAATAAATGCTATAAAACCATGGACTGCCTCTTTTCCTCGGGATCTACCATGGGGAGCAATGGAGAAGGCTTTCACCTAAAGAGCCATCATCTAATTTCCCATAGAAGGCCTATCTGTGCTCCCAACCATGACCAAGCCAAGCCTATAGTCCAACTGTTGCCAAGCCAAGAACTCTCCCCACGGGATCCAGCAGGAGCCCCCCCCCCCTTTTCCCCCTCTGCCTGGGCCAGATCCAGCCCGTGGGCCGCCACTCCATTCTCAGCTCTTCTACAGCATGCAGCCTTGCATGGGTGTCCAAGAGCCTGAGAACCAGACACCCATGGCTTCCCTGTACACTCAGGGACCACTGAGCCAGCTCCAACTGTCCCTGTGCCTCAGACTGCACTTCCCCATCCCCAGGAGCAGTGTCCCTCGACTTCCCCACAGCCTGCCCAGCAACAGCATGGGGTAAGCCCCATCAAACTTCCCACATCCTGCCTCCCCCAAACCCCAGTGGCTGAGGCTTGTGGCAGAGCAGATGCGGGACCCCATTAACCCTACAGCTAATATCCAATATAGACTAAGAATTCAAGAAGTTAAACTCCAGAGAACAAAATAACCCTATTAAAAATGAACTACAGATTTTAGTGGGATTGCTTCAAGTTTCTCTCCATTTAGTTTGATGTTGGCTACTGGCTTACTGTGTATTGCTTTTACTATGTTTAGTTATGGGCCTTGAATTTCTGATCTTTCCAAGACTTTTAACAGGAAGGGATGATGAATTTAGTCAAATGCTTTTTAAGCATCTAATGAAATGATCATGTCTTTTTTTCCCTTTAAGTTTGGATTATGTTGATGAATTTCCATATATTGAGCCATCCCTGCATCTCTGGGATGAAGCCTACTTGATCATGGTGAGTGATAATTTTGATGTGTTCTTGGATTCAGTTTGCAAGATTTTTATTGCGCATTTTTGCATTGATATTCATAAGGGATATTGGTCTGAAGTTCTCCTTCTTCGTTGGGTCTTTGTGTGATTTTGGTACCAGCATAACTGTGGCTTCATAGAATGAATTGGGTAGTATTCCTTCTGTTACTATTTTGTGGAATAGTTTGAAGAGTATTGGTATTAGGTCTTCTTTGAAGGTCTGATAGAATTCTGGACTAAACCCATCTGGTCCTGGGCTTTTTTTTGTTGGGAGACTTTTAATGAATGCTTCTATTTCTTGAATGACTGAGAAGCACCTAAAGAAATGTTCAACATTCTTAGTCATCAGGGAAATCCAAATCAAAATGACACTTGAGATTCCACCTCACACCAGTCAGAATGGCTAAGTTCAAAATCCCATGTGACAGCAGATGCCGGAAAGGATGTGGAAAAAGAGGTGGGATTGCAAGCTGGAAATAAATATGGTGGCTCCTCAGAAAATTGGACCCAGGTATACCACTCCTGGGCATATAACCAGAAGATGCTCCAACAAGTAATAAGGACAATTCTCCACTATGTTCATAGCAGCCATATTTATAATAGCCAGAAGCTGGAAACAACCCAGTATCCCTCAACAGAGGAATTGATATAGAAAATATGGTACATTTATACAATGGAATACTATTCAGCTATTAAAAACAAAGACTTCATGAAATTCACAGGACCCCAAGGGGATGACATTAGCAGAAATCCCACACAAAGGAGAGGGAGAACCCATTGAGACCATATCCAGAGGTTAGGCATGGTTAAGGGATGAGGTCACCCATTCATCTCCAAAATTTTAACCAAGAATTGCTCTTGTCTAAAGGAAATACAGGGACAAAGAGTGGAGCAGAGACTGAAGGAAAGGCTATCCAGAGGCTTCCCCACCTGGGGATCCATCCCACATGCAGACACTATTGTGGATGCCAAGAAGGGCTTGCTGATAGGAGTCTGATATAGCTGTCTCCTGAGAGGCTCTGCCAAGTCCTGACCAATAGAGAAGCGAATGCTTGCAGCCAACCATCAGGCTGAACACAGAAACCCCAATGAAGGAGTTAGGGGAAGGACTGGTATCAGTAGGAGGGGAGGTCCTTGGTCCAGTGAAGGCTTGGTGCCCCCATGTAGAGGAATGCTAGGGCAGTAAGGCAGGAGTGGGTAGGTTGGTAGGGGAGCACATTCATAGAATCAGGGTAAAGGGGGATGGGATAGTGGCTTTGCAGAGGGGAGATCAGGAAAGGGGATAACATTTGAAATATAAATAATAAAATATCTAATTAAAAAATTAAAAATGGGGTACAGAGCTAAACCAAAAATTCTCAACTGAGGAATCTTGAATGGCTGAGAAACAGTTAAAGAAATGTTCAACATCCTTAGTCATCAGGAAAATGCAAATCAAAACAACCCTGAGATTCCACCTCACGCCAGTCAGAATGGCTAAGGTCAAAAACACAGGTGACAGCAGATGCTGGCAAGGATGTGGAGAAAGGGGAATACTCCTGTGTTGCTGGTGGGACTGCAAGCTGGTAAAACAACTTAGGAAATCAATCTGACCCAGTTATATTACTACTGGACATATACCCAAAAGTTGCTCCAACATATAACGAGGACACATGCTCTACTATGTTCATAACAGCCTTATTTATAATAGCCAGAAGTTGGAAACAACCCAGTTGTCCCTCAACAGAAAAATGGGTACAGAAAATGTGGTACATTTACACAATGGAGTACTACTCGGCTATTAAAAACAATGACTTCATGAAATACACAAGCAAATGGATGGCACTAGAAAATATCATCCTGAGTAAGCTAACTTAGACACAAAAGAACACACAAGGTATGTACTCACTGATAAATGGAGATTAGCCCAAATCTCAGAATGCCTGTGATACAACCCACAGACCATGTGGCACTTAGGAGGAAGAAAGACCAGGGTGTGGATGCTTCAGTCCTGCATAGAGGCAGAAACAGTATGACTGAGGGAGGTGGAGGAACAGGGGACCTGGGAGGGAGAAGGGAGGGGGAAGGCCAAAGGGAGGGCAGGATCAGGCATTGGAGGGGACACAGAAGAGAGGTACAGAGGGTCAGGAAAAGTGAGGGATGAGGAACTGGGAGTAACCACTGGAGGGTTCCATACACCAGGGAAGTGAGATGCTCCCAGGATCCAACATGGATGACTTTAGTGATATGTGCAGCGAAGGGGAGATAGAACTTGTAGAGACCACCTCCAGTAGATAGGCACAGACCCCAGTTGAGGGATGGGGCCACCTACCCATCTCAAAGTTTTTAACCCAGAAATGTTCCTGTCAAAAGGAAAGACAGGGATAAAAAATGGAGCAGAAACTGAAGGAAGGGCCATCTGGGGACTTTTCCATCTGGGATCTATTCAGTTTGCAGACACCAAACCTTGTCATTGTTGCTGGTGCCAAGAGATGCTTGCTCACAGGAAACTGGTGTGGCGGTTCCCTGACAGGTTCTGCCAGAACCTAACCAATGCAGATGTAGATGCTCTCAGCCAACCATCAGACTGAGCTCAGGGACTCCGGTGGTGGGGGAGCTGGCAGAAGGACTTGGGGAGCAAAAGGGGATTGCAACTCCATAGGAAGAACAATGTCAGCTGGTTGGGCCACTCAGAGCTCCCAGAGACTATATCACCAACCAGTAGTGTACATGGAGGGATCAGTAGCTCTAGATAAATACGTAGCAGAGGAGTGGCCTTGTCTGACATCAATGGGAGGGGAGGCCCTTGGTCCTATGGAGGTTGAAGCCCCAGCATAGACGGATGCTGGAGCAAGTGGGGTGGGAGTAGGTGGGTGTGTTGGTGGGGAAGCACCCTCAAAGAGGCAAAGGGGAGGAGAATGGGGGGGATGGGAGATTGTGGAGGGGTAACTGGGAAGGGGGATACCATTTGAGATGTAAACGAATGGAATGATTTTTTAAATTTTTTTTAAAAAATAATAGAATTTTAAAAGTAAAATGAAACTATGTCACTTTTGATTGATGAAATAGACGTGAATCCATCTTGTATTAGGAAAAAGAAACAGAGTACTTGATATTATATTTGATTGTGTAATTATAGCGGGGTTTACCTACATCTCGGATCCCATAGTCGCTCACTTCCCTATTAAGGTTGTAGATCACTAGATTGTAGTAAAAATTACCTTGGAATGTAGTTCCTCACTTGCAGCTCATCCTTGAGATAGTCTCCCACACAGCAGTTATGCACCCTGCTGCAAACACAGTCTTTGCCTGTCAAGCTTCTGTTCAGTCATTTTAATGACATCCTGTCATTTCACATTTCACTATTTCAGAGCGTTTCCCCAACTAGTCCTTTGCTGTATCTCCTTCTCTGCTTCTTTTTCTCACTGAAACCCAATGTGGCCTCTGGGTTTCAGATAAAGTAGTGAATCTCAAAGCACAGTTCCTAGACATCGCAGAACACATGAGGACCCCACTGCTTTGCTGCACACAGCATTCTCTGCAAGCAGCCGTGAGTTATTTATTTTTATATGTCTTTCCTAGAAAAAAAATATATTGTTATAGTGGAAGACAAGAGTTTAAAATACTCATCATTTCATACAATCTTTTCATACAAAATAAATTTAGGATGCGATTGGGGTAATCTTACATGTGTCACTTGAACTTACAGCACTTGGGAGCCTGTTAGCAATGTTCATTCTATAGCCCCCACTCTTAGCTAAATAATAAGTCTTCTGATTTA